>JAJQOW010000841.1:0-79014 GCA_037975125.1 Latrodectus hesperus
ACATGACATATTAAACACTGCCATCTAGTGGCCACTCTTTTTAAGTAATAATACAGTTTGATGCTAACACATATATTTGTGAGAAACATTGGCTACCCAACAATCTTAGCGACAGATCTCGCTATACACCGATATAAAAATATCCCCTAGGGATGAAATTTTTCAATACAATATTTTTTACAATTTTAATATATTCATATTTTATGCTTTTCACTGCTTTTATGAATGCTTATTGTGGAAAATAAAATTTCACATTGCTTAAAAATTATTTAGAGATAGCAAATTTTATTTCACTTTGCTTCATATATAAGTGGAAAAAAATCTCTAAAACGAAACATGATTGGGTGAGTTTATTCCCTCAAAATTCCCAATATTCCTCGAATTTACTTGATTTATTATATTAAATAAGATTTATATAAGATTAAAATATCTTATCAAGAAGTATGATATTTTAATATTAATGTAATGTTAAAAAGTAAGTACTTTTGTTTTAAAAAAATTGGAATTTATTCACTAGCAAAATAGTTTAATGTATTCCTAAACTTATAAAATTAATCTCCTTCAAATGAATTTGTTTACAGATGAGTTTTTAATATAATGCAATATAAAATTTTAAAATTTAATTTTAATTAAAATTTAATTTTAAAACATTAGTTCAATATTTAAATTTGCCCACTTTTTTAAGTATGCACACACATGAAAGCATTTGTAAAGTTAAGACACATGGTAATGTTTAATGTTACACATAATAAGAAGAAACTTGTAGAGTGAAATATGTAAGTTGTAAATAAAGTTTTTTTTAATTCCATTTGAATTAATAAACATCCTATATATGGAAAAAAATTTTTCCCAGAAATTATCAAATCAACCAATATTAATTTGGCCTTAATTAATTACCATCATTAAATTAATCAGCCATTATGCTGTCGTAAACTATCATATTATGATTTATGTTTTAAAATTTATTAACTTTATATTTCTTTTATGTTCAATATACAATAAATTTTAAAAAATGAGATTTAGGAATTTAATTAACTGTGTGAAACCATGAAAACTCATTTCCATTTTTTAATAAACAAATAAATTAATAAAATTAATTTACACAATTATTTGTACATTACAGATTCTTCTAAAATGCTTACATTAACACATTTACATAAATTGCAATATTGAGAGAATACCTAAATATAAAGATATATTTAACATCATGCACTTCAAACTTAAACATTATTATTAAAATTTAAAAAAACTGATTTGTAATAAAATATATTGATCTTGAAATATCAATAGTATTTATATAAAAATAAACATCTCTTAAATACAAATATTGTAAAATTAAAATATATAATTATCAGTAAACACTGAAATTGACACATTCTGTTGAAATCTTCACACAATGAACACATAAATTACAATATTGGAAGAACTTATAGTATATTCAGATTTAAATATTAACAAATTTTAAACATTCATTACGTTACAAATTAATAATATATATATATATATATATATATATATATATATATATATATATATATATATATATATATATATATATATATATATATATATATATATATATATATATATATATATATATATATATATATATATATATATATATATATATATATATATATATATATATATATATATATTATATATATATTTACATACATACATACACATACATACATATATATATTGTTATTGACCTTGAAAAAGAATTGATTTGGTGTATGTAAATGTCTCATTGATCTTGAGACATCGATAGCATTTTTACAAAAATATACATATCTTTCACACAAATATTGTTTGATTATTGCATTAATCAAAAGTATGACATGATTTTCAAGTGGAACTGCATCAAACATGTGCTCTTTTAAGGAGGAAATTATGATTTTTCCCTCGAAACGTTTTAAGACATTTATTTCTAATTTTTTAACAGAATGTTTTGGCAATAAATTCCCACCATTTATGCGAACCTGATGCCCAAATGCTTTTTCACATTCTTTACATATTATAAGCACATTATTGGAATGATAAATTAAACCACTTTCGCTTTTATAAGCAATTTTTTTTAAAGATTTCTTAAGCAGATTAGAATTTTCAACTGTAAGTGCTCCAACAGTAATTTTACTTTTTAAATTAGATAATTTTTTGCGACAAATCCAGATATATAAAAAACAACAAGTTCTGAGCATATATTTAAAGCTTGTGGTGCAAAAATATAATCGTGATCACTTGGGTCTGAAAATTCTTGATTTTCAAGTTGTGCCTCGAGGAAGAAGATAATTTTGAGTTGTTTCGTTAATAACATTAACAGGATATTTTCAACAACTTACACTTAAAATTGCTATTTTAGACTGAGCGATAGAATTACCATTGTCAGTAGACAATTCTGACCCAACTAGAAGCTTTCTATACGCACGAGAAAACTGCAAAGCAGTAGGGTTGTTATTGGATCTACCTTGTGATCGAATACATGCAAAAAACAGTTCTAGATGATCTTGGCGGCTCAGTTTGTATGTTGGAAGATAGTTTAGTATTGGGGAACTGTTCAAACATAATTCGGTAAACAAGGTTTTTAAGCTGTTTCTGCAAATAGTGAAGCCTTAGAAACCAGTTTTTCTGTTGCTTTCTAAAAGCAAACTTCCATTTACACCAGTTTTTAGACAAGAAATATATTTTTCTGCACTTCCTAAGAAATTCAGAGTATTTTCACAAATTTTTGGACTAAGTGCTTTCTTTAGACCAAACTGATGAATATTTCTTGAATTGAGAACATCAAAATGATCATTGAACATCTTTATAAAAATAACTGTTTCTTTTGAGCCGGTAAACTCAGGTAATTGTAATTCAATATCACAAAATTTAATAGCATCAGCAACTGACTTACTCAGTAGCTGTGTTGTTAAACTTACTTTCATTTTCTTTTTGGAAAATTTTACATGAGAAAGTCTTAAATTATTTGCTAAATAAAGACCTTCTCCTGCTTGTAAATTATTATAAGCGCTTCTATATACTTCCAATCAATATATTTATTTTCCTTTGTCATAATGCATTTTTTTCACCAAAAGTGTTTCTGACAAGTTTTAACATATGACTAGGATCCAAAAAAACAACAATTTTCTTCTTTGTCGTAGGATGTTCAAAACTGATGTCAAAATCAGTAGATTTAAAATTGCATCGTAGATTTGCAGACATAGAAAAATTTGCTGCCAAACCATCAAATGTCAATAACACTACATTAACATTATATGTATCAAGAAGAATTAAATATTGACGTCACAGATTAGAACGCTGGTGATAATTTAAACCATCAACTAAAAATACCCAATTGGAATTTAAAATGTGATTGATACAAACAACCATAAACACTGGAGCCTCTTTAGCTAGTGGTTGTTGATCATCATCGATTTCAATACCCATGTTAACATATCCATACATCTTTCCATTATGAAACTCGACATGCTGTCTTATAGCCATTTCATCAATAAGTAATGAAAACAATAGAGGGTATTTAGTATTTCTAACTCGCTCAGACAATGCATTTAATGCTTCTGTAGTGAAATCTGTATTTCCATCAATATGTTCATACCACTTTGTGATGGTTCTTGGGTGGGGTAAACATGACTGAAAAGATTTTCGCACATAGTTATAGGCTTTAGGAGAGTAAAAATGAAGTGTTAGAGCAAATGCTTTAAGTTCAGGAGAATATGTTTTTGGTAGAGTTTCATTTCATATTTTGCTTAATTGTTGTGAAAGAAGTTCATTAGGGCCAGTTTTCTGAAGAACTTCAATAAAGTCTTCATGAATGAGTCGTCTTTTACTCAATTCACTAATAACTACATTTAGATTTGTAATCTTCTTCTTATATCGTCTTATTTTCTGATAAAGAGTCTTAATTTTTTTTAGTTGAATTAACCTTTTCATTAGCTTCATCTAAAGATCTCTTACATCTGGCATTTGGACAAGGATTTTCATTTATTTCTGACATGCAACTTGAGGATTCCTCAGATCCACTTGTAATATTTCGCTCAGTTGGAGGTTCTCTTCCAGTAGATAGTTTCTAAAAAAGTTACATGTATTTAGAAAATGATAATTACAAATATAAGGAATTTTTCAAATTCATACATTCAAATATATATACACACAGATATATGATATGCTATTTAATTGAAACTAAATAAGTCATACAAATTTAATTACAATTGATTTATTAGCTGTTATAAAATTAATTATTTTTTAAAAAATTTATTAACTCTTTCTCACCACTAATATATTTCATTAAGAATAATTTTCTGCAATAATTAAATAACATTTTCATCCTATAAATTAAGTAATGCATATTTTTAGGAGCAAATAAGTCTATTTTCCATAATACTGTAAACTTGGTCTTACAATAATATATGAATACACATATATGTATATATATATATATATTATATATATATATATATATATATATATATATATATATATATATATATATATATATATATATATATATATATATATATATATATATATATATATGAACATTTATAGAGGTATATATATATATGCCCTTTAAATTTTTAGAATGAAACTAATAATGGGAAGGGTTCATTTATAATGCCAAAATCTTTGTGCCTGTTTATGTAAAAAAATAAATCTATAAAACAAATATAAATATCTAAGATTTATTGTTTTTTTAAATACTAACCTAGCTCTTATCAATATCTAAGCTATCAATGTTTTTTTAAATAAAAACGCAATTCTTCCAGCATTAATTTTTAAATTTACATTATATTTAGTGAAAAAATTTGTATATTTGGGGGATAAAGATGTCAACTCACATTTTGATAGTAAAGTGGAAATTCAGGGAATATTCTAGGCGCAGAGCATCTTTTTTCCATAGAACTCGAGTCGTCGATCTGTCAAAGAAATGTTCTTCGAAATGTAAAGAGCAAATTTTCGTATAAGGTGTTGGTGACCAATCTTTTTCTCCTGATTGTCTTTACCCAAAGTGCTTTCCTTTCTTCTTCCACGGGAAACCTAATACTCGTAATACACAAAAATAAGTTAATAAATAAATCAATATCTGATTTCAAGTCATATATTTTGCAATAAAATCAGTTTTTATTTTTTTCACGCTTGCTTTTAGGCATATAAAATAGAACAACATGATGCACATGCAACAGGATTAGAAACATTAACTTTAGTGAGCAAAAAGTTTTAAAGATTAATGAAATTACCTATGAAAAGTTCTTCTTCTTAGAATTGGGATTGTATGTCATTGGGCACCTCTGCTTTTATCAGCAATTTGTACCATGAACTCCAAACCCAATGTTTCCTAGTTCCAGTTGCTCAGGTCACCCACTTTATTAATAAAGTCCGATAACCCTTTAATGGAGTCTAGGTGTAACTCTCTAGTATGGATGATGCCTAAAGAAGTTAATCTAGGGAGGGCATGAGCCTCGCATTCGTAAATGATATGCTCTGCCGTTTCCTCTTGCGTATGACATTTCCAGCAGATAGGGTCTTGCTGAAACAGTCCCATCTGGTCAGAAAGTCAGTCATGCTAGGGATAGCTTCCTGACTTTCACCAGAAGAAGATGGTTTGGAGGTCATTTCTACCTCAAGTGAAGGATTCATTACTGCCCCTTTACAAGATTGCCTCTGAGTTCCCTTGTCTTTTTCAGCAAGGTCTACTACAGAGGCTTCACCTGCAAATGCAGAAAGGTTTGTTATTTCTTGTGTCTTTTCAGCCACAAGATAACAATTAATAAGCTCAGGTAATATAAGTCCACCCAGCATTGCCTGAGTTACTGGGCAAGGCAAGTTACTCTAGAAGTTTGCCAGGCAACTAGAGGCTCCGTTAAGACACCAATACCGCGGTGCCAATTAGCCCTAGGCATGGATCGCATAACACCAGGGTTTACGGGAGCTGGTTCGCGGCCTCTGATTCTATATTCAAGGCTATCCTGTCATTCCTACAGGACGCGACTGGTGGCTGCTCAAGCTCCAGGGAGGTATGCCTACCACCTGGTTCCAGGTATGAAAAGTTACTCCAGGAATTTTTTGAAGGTCTTCTTGTACATCCATAAGCACAGGAAGCAGCCATAATTATTTAAAATTAGAAAATTCCGAATAACAACAAATTCAACAAGAAGCTTTATAGTAAGCAACAGGTTTTAGTGCAATGTTTTGGAAGACGGAGGGGATATGACGCATGCGTCAAGCGCTGACCAATAGGGCGGCTCCTCTTATACTCCTTCCTCCATGATTTGAGCCCAACTCAGGGCTAGGGACAATGAAGACTGCTGGTACAACAACATGCTGCCGTGCTGGAACTAATATCGCATCATATATTGCTTGTTATCTGAAGCACACATCCGAGCAACTGCGACATGTTGCCATCTTAAAAAATGTCGATACATAGAGGATGTATTCATGCGTCACGAGGAAGAATTCAGAAAATTATCGAACCCCTATTTGTGTAACAATAATGCGGATCAGAAACGCAGATTTCCTAACTCCTTATTCATTAGTAGGTCAGGAATCTGATATTTCCTTCTGAAGAGAGTAGTTATTAAATTAGGATATATTTAGTAGTGTGTAAGCAAAATTCATTGATCTTTATGTAATGCTTACTGTTTAACAACAATTCATGTAGTGAAAATAATTTTGAGTGGATTTTATATAATATTCACGGAATCATTTTAGAGTAGGAAAGAAAGTCTTTTAAATCCAGATGAATCTTGTTTTCGCATTCATATGTGCAGGGGTTTCACTTACGTGAGATACTTCGTAGGCTGTTTTGTTGAAAAAACCAAGCTAATGGAAAAAGTGCTTGGATATTGGCAAGGCGTGTTTTGGAACGTGTTTGATTCAGTATTCTTTGTGCATTCAATGTGTGTTTGATTCAGTGTTCATTAGTACTTCAATTTCTAATCAAGTTCTTGTTGTCAAATTGTACCCTTTGATGTTCACTGTCTTTCTGAAATGCAAAGCAATCGTTCAAAAGGGAAATGTTCTTTGTTGTAAAGTTCAATGATTCTAGACTATAGACGAATGAACATTAAATTTTTTACTTTAGCTACTTCAGTCTTTTATCATATATTCTACTCTAATAACGTAGTTTCATTATAAAATTGCTTGTAATATTATTTATAATGAATATTACTTCAATTAAAAGTATTCGACAAAAATTTCCTAAACTTAGTGTGCTATATATATGATATATGATACAACATATTAATCTTTAAATTACAATTTAGTTAATATTTTAATATTTATAATTAATATACACATTTTTGCTAACTTTGTTAGCTATACAAATTTGAATCATCCTCGGGATTTTATGAAAACTTATCTTAAGAAAATTACAAATAATATTTTACGAAGTATAATTTAAGATGAAAATATAAATATGATGGACAGACTTTTTTAATATTTTAATTTTATACGTAAACGATATTTTTATATTAAAATATCCTACAAATTATCAACTTGTAGTTTTGAGAAACATAGTTTTATTAAGTTTAGATTTAATATTTGTTGTTGTTGCATATGCCGCTTGGACAAGCCAAGCTCGCTATGCGAATTTAAGTCAATAGAGAGAGTCTTTCGTTTGGGATCAGAGCACCACGAAGGTGAAAGTACGACTTTGCTCTATTAAGGTGCCTCGTCATTTTGAACCAGGGTCAGGTGACGAGGCCACACCTGAGCTGGCACCCTCCTCTCCACATCCACGCCACACCAGCGGAAGGACTTTGGACGTCACAGATTAACGTGGATACGTCCCCAACCCACGGAGCTCAAGCAACCCAGTGAAGGAGAATACACCGTGGTCACCCTCCCAACCACTGCCCGCGGCAAATGATGCTTCACTTTGCTGAGCTTACGGCAAGCGGCGTGAAGCTACTGAGCCACTGGAGCTCAGATTTAGTATTTAAATTTACTGAGTATATATAATTGAAACATTAGTCAAACATTCAGTTCATTTAAATACTAAGTGCTAATTAAATGAACTTTTATTTAAACACGCTGTGAATTAATATTCAACTTCTGAATTCGCTGCCATCCAAAGAAACTTTTGCTGAGTCTTTATTACTTTTATTTTGTGTTTCTTTATTTGAAGTAGACACTTTGGCTTTACTTCCTCGAGAGTTGGAAAAGGTGACTGTTCCTGGTGGAATAGTGCCACGGTGTTTTTTTAATTTTCAGGTTTTAAAAAGAGGAATCCATGCATTCCTGGCTTCCGGCTATAACAGGTACAGAATCAAAAATATTAAAAATCCCTGTAAGGAATTTGCAATACAGAAAAAATAATTAAAGAAGAATTTCACCAAATGAAAATTACCCATGTCACTCCGAGTAGCAGCACCAAAGGCGCTTCTTACCTGAACTGGTACGACGGCTCACCAATATTATTCTTGATGCACGTTCTTCGTTCGAATATAACTCTTGATGACAATATGAAAATTGTTATAATAGCTGCAAGGATCCAACACGATGAACTTGGAAAAGTAAATCATCGGGTCTCTTGGAGATGTAATACAACTGAAAAAAAAGGAGCTATTAGGTTTTGAATGTGTTATAATATTACAGTTATACAACTTCGTAATATTTTATTACTCGAAGAAAAATTTCAACATTTTTCTCTACTTTTGGTTCTTTTCTATAGACATTAAAATATTCTCATCCCAATATCTGACTGAGATGATATTGTTTTTAGTCTCTGCGTTAGTCTCATATCCTCGTGACACAATGAAATGATATCATATTTAACTAAATATTTGTCACTATATTTTATTAGGAATGGTATCCTCATTACAACAACTTGATCTGAAAGTTATTTCGTTAGGTCCCTTAAAGCCTCTAACTTTTAGAAATTCCTCATTATAGTAACTTGTGCTGAAAATTATTTCGTTGAGGTTCCTTAAAATCTCTAACTTTTAGAAATTCCTCATTACAGCAACTTGTCCTGAAAGTTATTTCGTTAGGTCCCTTAAAGATTCTAATTTTTAGAAATTCCTCATTACAGCAACTTGTCCTGAAAGTTATTTCGTTGAGGTTCCTTAAAGTCTCTAAATTTTATAAATTCCTCATTACAGCAACTTGATCTGAAAGTTATTTCGTTAGGTTCCTTAAAGTCTCTAACTTTTATAAATTCCTCATTACAGCAACTTGATCTGAAAGTTATTTCGTTAGGTCCCTTAAAGACTCTAATTTTTAGAAATTCCTCATTACAACAACTTGTCCTGAAAGTTATTTCGTTAGGTCCCTTAAAGATTCTAATTTTTAGAAATTCCTCATTACAGCAACTTGTCCTGAAAGTTATTTCGTTGAGGTTCCTTAAAGTCTCTAACTTTTATAAATTCCTCATTACAGCAACTTGTCCTGAAAGTTATTTCTTTAAGGTTCCTTAAAGTCTCTAACTTTTAGTATATATATATATATATATATATATATATATATATATATATATATATATATATATATATATATATATATATATATATATCTCAATTACTTCAATTATACTTTTCCTGATTTTATATTTCTTCATATTGTATGTATAATTTTACTAATAGTAATAACGGAAAATTCTCAAATGCATTAATTTATTTTATATTTTTGCAACTGAAGAAACCTTAATTTGTTTTTCCATTATGTTGTTTAATTTGTTTCAATTCCTTTCTGTATGTTGCATGTTACTATTAATATGCAATTCTATTAAGAGGAATTAATTGCTATTATATTTGCATTGAGGAAAACAATTTTTCATTATAATTTAATATATGTATTAAAAGCACAACTGTAATTGTCTTATGAATTATATTTATAAAGAATTTAAAATTATTGAAACAATAATTTTCATTATAAACACGTTTCCGTAAATCTAATTTGCCAAAATTTAATAGAGAAACAAATGTATCATTATTTCGCAGTTTTAAGAGTATTCATTACTTTACTGTGATTTGAACAAACTTCATTTCATGTAGATTTTCAATGTTTGTCAGTTGATAGATCTTATTATTTTGAATCACTCACAATTCATCGATTATTTTTATAAAACATGATTGTGAATGATTTATTTATTATATTAGAAAGTGAAAGGGATTATATTTTATTATTAAATATATGAATTGTATATGCTTGTTCTAACTTGTTTGCTCTTTATTTTTTTTCATATTGAATATTTTTTAATTTTTTTATAATTTATAAATGATTAGTTACATAATTTTATATAATGATGATGGAGTTCTTTCTTTTTGTTCTTAATTTAGCACTCCTGAGTTACAACTAATTTTACAAATTTCATCCAAAAATTTCGCTTTTAAGACTTGGACGTTGTTTTACAGGATTCTATGTATGTGTATGTACCAAAATAAGTGTAAACTGAAAATTTCAAAAAGCTAGTACTAAAATGATTATTTAAGAAAATTTAAATTTTAATTCTCATATGTAAAAAAATTTGATTCATGTGATGGTTTTTAATTAACTGACTATCGTAACATCATAGAAATGTATCCTATTTTTGAACTGCTAGTTCGAGAAATTACTCAGAAATTTCTGAAATATACCTTGCTCCTTACATTTCCGAAATTTTAGTCATGCTCAATATAGGCTCCAATAGTATCAATATACATTATCATGCAAGTTATTCAAAGATTCATCGACTCAAATCATACCTTTAGAGGAATCGATGACAAAATTTTCTTATAGTATATCAATCTCCTTTTTTAGAAAAAAAAAACAGATGTTCGTTTAAATTCTTTTGTAGATTCAAGTAGTCAAAAATCACTCATAGCTCAATCAGATGATTAAAGTGGATATTTTATCACTTCAGTTGGCTCATCTTTTCTTTTCTTTTCATCCTTTTTTTTCTTTTTTTTTTAAATTAAAAAAAACTCGTCTGTTACTCTTACTGAATGTGAAGATTCATTGTCAGATTAGATCATGAAATTTTTACATTTTACTTGAAGAATTATGGAAAATATTTAGCGGTATACCTATGACAATCTTCTGTCGTTTTAACTTGTGGCTTTGACTAGTCTTTTAACCCTTTTGGGCCTGGCAATATCTTCAAAGATCCATAGTTTAATCCTTTGATATCTTGGAATGTCAAATATTATAGTGTATTTGTTTCATCTCTAACATAATTTTAGAAATAGTGATCATAAGTAATTTAAGTAATTGAGGTAAATATTTTTTATTCATTCTTATACCTCTGTTCTTTTAGTGCACAGTTAAATTATTAAAAAACCCCTCACAACAAATTATTTTTTTCAAATACCATTCTTCATTGATAATTTTTGTATGGTAACTGTATCCATTAATATATTTCTTCTCTGTCATTTGATAGATACAATATTTTCCGTATGGCAGACACATCATTCAGAATTACAGCTGATTATGGTCTTTCCTTGTGTTATTTATCTGGAAGAGAATTACCTCTGTGAATTTCGGTAAATTATGAAATTTACTTTCTTTCTAAATGCTGATTAATTTTTTCCAATGCATTCTTCTTTATTTAATCACATTTTAAAAATAGAAATTATTGTGTTGTTAAGTATGAAATGGAGTACAGTTCATGTTATTTATTTCAATTGCACATAACTTCATATTTAGACGCCTTATAGTATCATAATTTGTTTTTCGAGTGAAAGGTACATAATTTACTCTTTTTAACGCGCATTTCAGTTTGAAAAATTTGCAAATTTTCTTTTTGTGTAGGCGATTAAGTGAGACCATGGAAATCATCAAAATTCGTGCGTTGATGAAGTATGAGTTCCAGAGTGAACCCACAACAAGGCAGGCAGTCGCCAATATCAATATTGTGTTCGGTATTCAAGTGGCTACAAATGGCATGGTTGGAAATGATAAACCACCAAAACACTGTTCGAAACGCGACATCCACTAAAATAAGCTGATGGTCATTGTTTGGTGGTATAACTCGAATGTCATCCACCACAGCTATATGGAACCACAACAACGCTCGACCGCATGCCTCCTGAATGATCACGTCAAAGTTACAGGAGTTGAAGTTGGGAACTCTGCGTCACCCACCGTACTCTCCAGACCTTGCTCCCACTGACTATAATTTCCTTCTAAATTTAAGAAACTTTTTATCTGGAAGAAATTTCAATTCCGCTAAGGCTGTCAAAATGGCGTCTCAAGAGTTCATCGACTCCGTGATCTACAACAAAGGAATGAATGAGTTACCTCTAAAATGGCAAAAGTGTTCTGATAATCTGGGTGCATACTTCGATTAAAAATAAGAAATTTTTATTGGAAAAAATTGATCTCAATTATGTGCATGTTTTGCTTCAAATTATATTTGACAATCTAATATATAGTACGATGATATTCTAATGTCAACTCCATTTTTCTTTCGGTCTAAAATTTATTGTACTATTAATTACTTGGAATTAATTGTGTTTTAAAAAATCCTTTGTTAAGATAAAACAATTCCTTTTTAAGTCTGACCCTTCATTTTATCAAAATACATTTTGAAAGCGTGTGCCTTAACAATTTTAGAATAATCCTTGTATAATGTCAAATATTTTTTAAGTTTCAATTTTTGTCTATACCCGAAAGGTTATGAAGGGAGAAGGTAAACCCCAAAAACTGGTCCATTGTTGTGATATTAGCTTTTACCATAAAATGGATTTTCAGTCTCCTTGTCACCTATCATTCTTATGCATTACTTAGCAGCTTTGTATCATCACAGATTGCTACATTTTTATTTTTATTGTATTTCATTGAAATGTTCTTGTCATTCTCTATTTAATTTTTGAGATAGTATGTAATACGTAATTAAACAAAATTGAACTAATCAAATAAGTACTTTTTAAGGCAATCTAATACACAGTAATTTATGAACTAATAATATCTCATTTTGTCCGTGGGCTGAAGTCAATTATTTACCTTAAAACTAAAATCTCTGCAGAAAATTCCTTCGACTTTTTTTGTATTTTAAAAACCCTTGTAGCCCTTGTATAAGACGTTTTCAATATGAAATAGCAAACACAGAAGACTACCAATCATTGTCAGGTTCAAATTTATGCCGCAGATGTAGACAATTTCAAGAAAAGAAATGATTATAATAGAATGTACATTTTATTAATAACTTCTTGTATTGTTTGACAATTCTCTGCAAATGCTTTTGTATACTGCTGCTGTAAATAACTATATACATACATACATACATACATACATACATACATACATACATATATATATATATATATATATATATATATATATATATATATATATATATATATATATATATATATATATATATATATATATATATATATATATATATATATATATATATATATATATATATATATATACACACACACACACTCACTTCCAAAAGTTAAGTACGAAGATGTAAAATGCAAAACAATCAACAAATACCGCTTTGATTGACACAAAATTCGGCAGGAAAGTAGTATATATATTTATGCATAAAAAATAAAATGAATAATTATATACAGAACTAAAAATGATATTAAATTTTTGTAAGTTATCAGATAGTGACATACTGGAGATTTAAAGAGAATTATGTATATAGTGAAAATAAACAGCATAAAATGAAAAGAAGGACATTAATAGGGTATGTGATCCCCCCTCATCTGTAGAAAAAGTTTACACCTTGTGACCAGGCTTTCAATTAGGTGGTCAACCAACGCAGAATAAAACAATTCTGCTTGTAGAGCAGTTTCCAGCTCAATAAGAGTGGCTGGAGGTGGGAAACTTGAAGATACAGCATGACAGAGAAATTCCCAAAGATTTTCAATGGGATTAAGGTCGGGAGAATATGCTAGCCACTCCATACGCGCAATCCCTTCACTCTCCAGGTAGTCATCCACAATGTCAGCTCCACGGGGTCGTGCGTTATCGTCCATTAAAACAAAAGTAAAATGTTTCCTCTCCGTAATTAACTTTTGGAAGTGAGTGTATATATATATATATATATATATATATATATATATATATATATATATATATATATATATATATATATATATATATATATATATATATATATATATATATATATATATATATATATATATATATATATATATATATATAATAGAGAGTATAATAAATCTTTATAGTTTTTGATTAAGAAAGATAAGATTTTAATGTTTTTTAATAAATTACTTAAGAGTATATGACAGTATCAAAAATTTTCCCTTCTATTTAGGTTAGAAATAATTTCAATTGCACTTCTTTTGGCTTATAGTAAGCTCTGAGTAATTATTTGTTCGTTTAGTTTGCACAGTATTATTTTCTACTGAAGTAACTTTTACAGATGTTACTTTAGAGCATAGGTTACCAAAGTGGTCCAGTTGGACCCCCAGGGATCCATAGAAAACCACATGGGGATCCACGTAGATGTGGAAAGAAAAAAGGGGTTCACAAGTTGTAAGTGGGGCCCACGAAAAATGTTCTGTTTTCTTAATAAAGAACAAAAATTTTTGTTTGGATTTACCTATCAACGTAGGCAGGTAGCATTATTCACTAGGTAGGTACTCAAAAGTATTCGAAACTCAGTTCAAACACAGAATTGAATGGAACAATAAATAATAGTACAAGTGTACACCACATGTCGTGACTTGCAAAGTGAGCCCTTGCGCTGTCTCATTAAACGTATGACTATCTTTTATTGTTGATTTACTTTGCAAAGTTCATTGTTGATTTTTTGTCAATTGTTGATTGTTTGTAATAATAACTGTTTATAATTTTGTATAACCACGAGTATTATTTTAATAAATAGGACACAAAAAAATGTGCTATATTTTTTTCTTCTTAACACTCCCAATTTAGGATAATATTTTTGAGGAGTTTTGGGAATACAGTAGAAATAAAGCAGCAGGGGGTCTACCAAATATAGTAAAACTTTGAAAGTGGTCCATGAGATAAAAAAAAAAGTTTGGAAACCCATGCTTTACAGCAATTGTGTTTAAAATATTGATATCAAATGAATTATTTTAACAAGTGAGTTTAAGGCATGAAAGGTGTTTATTATATTTAATACATATCATTTGAGTTTTTTATTTCTTTAAAATATGAGATATTATGTGCATTACTATGGTTACAGTAAGGTTTAATTGTAACTAAGTGTAATGAGAAAAAATTTGAGATTAATTTGCGCCCATTACCTTATAATTGATGTAATTAATGCCTATTCTCAGTTGTTCACCATTGTGTTTTTTTTATGGATCTAATGTATCTGTCACAAGAGATGTAGCCAAACGGCTCTGACAAGCCTGCGAAATGGCCACCTGCTTGCTCAGAGACACGTCTCTGGTACCAAGGTCTACCCTCTCTGTCCCAAATGTCGAGTGGTTCAGGCCTCCCCATCCCATATTTTTCAGTGGATTGGGTGTGAAAGAGGGAACATGGAATTGAGTGGTGGTGGTGCTTGAGAGATTGACTATTTTTGGATTCATGGGGCTGGTGTGATGGTACTGTCACGCCAATCGGGGATAAGTCACAACAACAACAATGCATCTGTCTCCTGTAGGTAAGCACGCTTTATAATCAATAAAGATTTTTTCTTCACATTTTTGAGTTACATTGTTATGTTAGCACTTTTTGTAACATAATTTATATACCTGGTTAGTTTGGTCCAGATATTTGAATTTGTTAGGGAAAAGGAAACAAAATTTTAATATTGCACATACCGGAACTTCCATTTTTCTTGTTGGTGGGTGGTTTGTAGAAGTTGTTACAAGGATGATAGACGTGGGTGGATCTTGTGTGGAAGGATTTGCTATGACTGTTTTATCTTCTTCATTTATTCTTGGTGCTGTCAATTCGAGGTGGTCGTGAAGATCATCTTCCTTTCCCTTTGTAATTCGGGGCTCCATTAATAGATTCTCCTGCTTTTAGTTCCACGTTTGATGCAAATTCATCAACCATTTGGAGTGCACTAAAGATAACAAAAATTGATGTTTTGTACTTAGTATACTTTCAATTTTCAGCCAACTATTTGAAATGAATAAAATTCTTGTTTTATTACTAATAAAAGTAAAGTTTTATATTGATTGATTTACATTATAATTACAATGCTTTTGCAAAACAAAATTTAAAATCAGCTTATTTTTTATTCAACCGAAACTTTTAGCAATATAGCAATTAAATTAAAATTTATTTAGTTAAGTAGTTATAATTTAAAAATTTTCTACCTAATACGAGAAGAATAGTAAAAACCTTATATAGGCAGTTTTGAGATTTGTGACACAGAATTTAATTTTATATTAACATGTTTTGATATTAACTTGTTGAAAAATTTCTCCTGGCAGGACTTAGGCGTTAAGCTAGATGTCATTCTTTTAATAGCTGAATTTTTAAATTTGTACAAAGGTAAACTAAAAATAACCTAATATTGTAAGCATTAAAATCTTACATTAACAAATAAAGAGTGGCTATATGCTCCTAAAAAAGTTTGTTAGGAATGTTGACTCATACGCAAAGCTCAAAATAATTAATGTTTTATAAAATAACGGTATAAAGATTTTTTTTGAAAAAAATGGAAGAAGATAGTCACAAATGAAATTTATCTCATTTTTAAACTTTGCAGTACGAAAATTTTTAGTAAGACGCCGAAGACGAAGCTTCAGCGGCTGCGAATGAGATTTGTCTTTGAACTTAATTCAAAACAAAACGGAAAAGAATGGTTGATGTTCAGCAAGCGCAATGTTTCGATGAGTGCGATGTCTCACTTAACTGAATCAGCAGCTCTGAGAATTGTTGGCTGGTTAGAGAAGGGCCAAACACTATTCGAAGTATCAGAAGCCACTGAAGTCTTACAAAGTGTGATTTCCAGGATCAGGAGCCATTTTTCTGGAGGCTAGAAATGCAGTCAAATGACCAGGAAAATGTCGTAACCGTGCAACAACGTTCAATGAAACAGTTATTTAACACTAATGGCTCAAAGACAAAGAAATATGAATGCCCCAATTCTTCAACAACATCTTCATTCGACTATCACAATTTCGACACAAACTGTCCGAAACCACCTTCATGCCTTAGGGCTGTATGCTCACAGACTAATGTTATATTAATAACAAGGCCAATTCGCGCTAATAGGGAGTGGCAACAGAGCAAGTGAAGGGGGGAGAAATGAATGTGGCGCAATATTCTTTTCTCTGACAAGTCCCATTTTTCTCTTCATCTTGATTATAGGTGTATTTTCCTTTGGAGGGTACGTGGCACTATAAATAAACCTGGGTTCATGCACGAAAGCGTCAGATTTGGTGGGGGGGGGGAGTGATAGTTTCCATTGATGGACGCACCGAATGAAGTACTGACCGGCACTTCGAAATGCATCAGCCGCCGACATAGAGATGAAATCCTCTGATCAATCATAAACCTTTACTCTGCAGCAATAGGAGATGATTTCATGTTAGTGGACTGTAATTGTAGATAACATTGTTCTAACTTAATAAAAGATTGCTTTTGGAGGAAAAAATTATACAAAGAAAAATGCCAAAATGTTTTCCGGACATGAATCCAATAGAACAGGTGTAGGATATTTCAGGCAAAAGAATTGTTGAATGCTTACCGCCCCCAAACACCCCAACAACAAGACAGAGCTCTTCGGAAGGAGTGGGATAAAGTTCTCCTGCCTCTTGTTAACAGCTTCAATTAACCCGATACTTGAAAGGTGTTCAGTGCTGCTGCCATTAGAGGAAACTATATACTGTTTACTAAAAAACAATTTCCTTTTAAGGAAACACCCATTTCATTTGTTTTTCTCATATGCACAATTTGTGTTTTTGTTTTTGTACCCAAATGCTCAATAAAACGCATTTTTTCTGCCAAAAAATTACATTTTTTATCTTATATAGCTTATTAGGTCTGCCAGTAATGCATGAATAGGCCAAACAATTCTCCAGGTTCAAGATCAAACTACAACCTAAGCATCCTTTAATAGTTTTGAGCAGTAAATATCTAATGTGGTAATTTGTTCTAATAATGAAGCAGGGTCTATCACAGAACATTATGCGATAGTCATCATTATCGTCTAGGACTGCTCTACTGCCTGGTGATTAGCTATAACACTGTTTTGGATGATTTTGTCCGATTGTGAGTTAAAAAGCAAAAAATTAGAATATTGAATGGGAGAAGAACTCTCCATTAATCTAGTGTGAGGAAATACGGAAATTTATCTCGAGTGGCTTGAAAGAGATTTATAGTATATTTGGGAATAAACAATGAGAAGCTTGAGACTCACAATCATTCAACATTTACTCGTATTTATGAAATTCTATTTTTATGAGGATTCTAAGGAGATTTCTGAAATAAACATTGCTCTTTCATCACTTTTACGCAGTCATTTTACGCATTCATTTACGCAGTCATATTTTATGTAAGGAGTTGCTATTTTTGTCAGAACGAGAAACCAGCTTTGCGTATATCGACTATACGACCGCATTGTAAGTAGTCAAATAGGATATAAACTCTTTGAAAACCTTATGAAAGCATTATTAATTTTTCTTTTAGGAAAACTGATAATGAGAAAAAATAAACTAAATAGGATAATTACTTGATTTTATATGCTGTTTGCTTACTAAAAATGCACAATATAATTGAAATTAGTTTTCATAAATTTCAAAATTTAGTTATAATTCCAAAGATTTTATGCAATATTTTAAAGTATTATTTTGTAACGCGTTAATCCACTTTTCGCAATTAATAACATAAGAAACATTAGAAAAATGTTTATTATAATTTAATATCCCCTCCTAACAAATTGACTTTTAAGTTTTTAAAATATAAACAGTTTTATGTTCTCCATGAAAATCAAATACATTAAGCAAAAATAAACACTTCTTATACCATTTGCTGAAAATTTGCATTCATCTTCAGTTTTATGACGCTGTCAAAGACCTCCATAACATTGCCGATTACTTTAATCATCCTTCTGCTGGCTAAAAGTTAAACAAACATTTTTTTTGATTATGAATTAATATCGAATAAGATTTATTGTTGTTTACTAAATCATAATATTTTGAGAACTTATTCATTCATATGAATTTTTATTTAAAGAAATAAAATACTTACAATAAGGAAACTAAAATAATAAGTTAAAAAGACAAAATGAATATATTTCAGAAAGGAATTATATATACGGAAATTAAAATTGGTACACCAATTTTTAAACTGGTCACCTAGTAAAAATGAGACGTGGAATTTATACAAAAGGAAGAAGATACTGTGATATGCAAATCATTAGCTTTCAGACGCATACATGTAAATACGTGATGATCACCACATCTAAATATTGTTAAATATATAAAACTGTTGAGCAGTTTTTTCGCACACAAACTGCATATGAATGTTGCTACTTGATGACAAATTGCTGTACTTACGTATTAACTCGGCCGCAGCCAGATTTGGAGGTTTTTAACTGCCGCCAATCTACCAAACAAGAAATTAAGTGGACCAGATTGCATTGTGGAAATTGAGGAAAGTTTGTTTACTAAATGTAAAAATAATTGCGGTGGAGTATTACCCGAACAGTGGGTGTTTGGTGTTATATTTTGAGAAACAAAATATTCGTTTGTTATCTCTGTTCCTAATAGAACTGGCTCTACTTTTCTTGAAAAAATTACTGAAAACATTGCCGATGGTAGCACAATTTATTCTGAACCGTTGGAAAGGTTATCAAACAAATAGAATAAATAGAGAAGGATTCCCACATGCTAAAGTTAACCATAAATACAATTTTATTGATCCTGATCCAGGAGTTCATACACTAACATATGAGAGAATGTGAGGCAGTGCTAAATGGAGGAACAAGACACATAAGGGGACAGCGAGACATCATTGGGAATCTTATTTATCAGAGTTCATATGGCGACAGCATCAGATGAAAGAAAATAAAGACTGTTTTGAATCGATGTTAAACTCTATATCAGCCCATTTTCCACCGAAATCCTATTGACTACTTTGTTTTAAATAAAGTGTTTTATTATTTGTCGCAAAAATTTTAGGCGTAGATAGGGTGTTGCGTTACGAATTGTTGCGTGTTTTTCTGTTCATTAATAAGTCCTATTGCCTTTAATATTTTATTTTAACAATAACAATTAACAAATAACAATTTTCATAATTACATTCCATAAAATTAAGTTCCACACCATAATACTCTGGTGCCAATACGGTCTTCATTCGACCGCATCCAAATAGCAACTGGGCTAAATTCCCCATCGGATAGGGAAGATGCGCTTCTCATTCCCCTTTAGGGATTTACTGTGGCTGAGTTGCCACATAGAGGCTGCGGATAGAATCTGGCTGCAGTGGCATTAATACGTAAGTACCCAAATTGCAATAGTATTTACGTCGTGTAAGAAATAGAAATGCTTGAATGTATGTTTCTGGCTTTGAAAACAGACAAATCGTAGGATACCGGAGTTGTAGTTTATCGTATCTTTGTATTGCAGTTTTTTGTTAAGTAGTACTGATATCTCATGATCGTTTGCAGAATACAGAATCGGTGGGTTCAAGAAGGAACGACACGTGGGACCTTCTATCACTAACAGCCCGAAAGATAAATTTTACGAGCTGCAATTACGGATCGCAAATCTGAGTCATGCAGCATGAATAAAAATTAGAGTTACAGAGGGTGTTAACACATTTTCAGAACGATTTCGATTAAGAATTTTAAAAAAGTAAATGTTTTGAAATGAAAATTTTTGGCAACAGCTTATTTTCTGAAATGAGAAATATCTTCTGCTACTTTTAAATTTATTGTTCTTTCAAAATGTAGCATGTAAACAAGCTGTGGATTGAGGGATATGTTTTTGCGCTTTCCGAAGAGAAATATTCTTATTCCAGGATTCAAAAACGTTGTGAAATGCATGATATTAAAATTTCTATATGCAAAATAAGCAACATTATTAATCGGACAGGTAAAAACCGTCAATCATTATTTCTACATGGAAAGAAGACTCCAAACGAGTATCCGTAAAAAGTACGTACTGTTTCAAATGTTCCTAAAGTGAAATTGCTGGTAACAAGAAAAAATACATCAACACAGAAATCAATTGGAAAGTCTTTAGATACATCGTGTATCAACAATAAATAAAATAATAAATCAAGATTTACAACTTAAAAAAGCTAAAAAAACATAATGTTCACCAGCTTTTGCCGAGACATGTGGCTCAACGCAAAACATTTTGTAGAATCCTGTATGAAAACCATTTAGCAAGAGATAAATGGAAATACATTGTGACCCTTGATGAAGCATGGGTTTACCTAAATGACTGCAACAAAAAAGATATATTTACTATAGGAAACGAAGAGAAAAAATGTACAAACCTGGTTCCGTCAATGTAAAGAAAGTTTCAGTAAGGGGTTTATGATGGTCACAGGTTTCTCCACAATGGGAAATTAAAAATAAAAAGAGTAGAAAAAATGTTAAAATCAACTCATCATACTATCAGGAGAAGGTTTTACGTCCAATATTTACAGAAGAAATCCCACTTCTTTATCCCAAAGACTTTCAAAGAGTGAAACTTCATCAAGACAAAGCCACAAGTCATACTTCGAAAACTACCGCTGCATTCCTTGAAAAAATGAAGACTTATACAGGTATTGCATATATACCTTTTCAAAATATTCTTGTGAAGTGCCCTGACGTTTCACCTATGGACTATTGTGCCTTTGGTCTGTTAAAAAGAGCTCTTTCTAAACGCAAACCTACCACAATGGATAGACTCTGGAAAGTAGTGGAAGAGGGATGGAACGCAATACCCCTGGAAATTTTACGAAAAGCTCTTCTATCATGGAAATCACGATGCAGACTTATAGTCCAGAAAGAAAGCTATCAGATCGAACATTTAAAAAAATAGTTTTTACATTTTAAACATTAATTAATCGGCCCCAAAATCGTTCTAAAAATGTGTTAACACCCTCTGTATTTGTAAAATATTATGAATCTGTATTAGCATTTTGACAGTAATTACAGCAGCGTAGACTGTTTGTTCGGCGAACATGACTTCGGCTACATTTCACGTTACGTTACAGACAGGAGACCCTTCAATAGCTCAATATAGCCACAGGAGAGTGATGACGGATGAATAACACTTTTGTTAACTGTATTATGGGGGCTTACTCTGTGAAATATAAACGCGAAGATGGTATCGTGAAGAATACATATTATCAGCTTGCATTTGATATCTCATATTGTCTCATAACCGTAACTGTCTTGGTCACTTCTTGTTTGCATTGATGATACTCTATATATTAGCCATTGATGTCTGCTATGTTAAAGTCCATTAGTTTTGGTTCCGTGAAATACAAAGTTTCATCAGGATAACGTTTGTCCGCAGATTGCAGGCATTGTATAAAGTTTCCTTGATTTGAGTTCCGCTGCTTCCCTGACCAGCATTTTCACTCGATTTCTTTCCAACAAAAAAGGTCTGGTAAATAATAAAAAGCGATTGGTACTTCCCGATTCCTTAAAGTTCTTAGAATTGGCGAACCTCGTGAAGCCAATCGCTTTGAAACTGCACGAGCATCAAGGCATACCATCAAATACTTGTTTGATTCAATGCTAAGAAGTATCAGTATTGTTATTGCTGTCAGAAATGGTTATGATATATGAGTAATGTTTTCTCAAGATGTAGTCCTTGAAAATTTAATACATAATTATTTCTAATATAATATAATTTTTTCTATGAATATCTTTTTATTATTTGATTTGTTTCTGATTTAGAAATTTTTATGACACATATTATATTTTATATTGCTGTAAGTGAACGTTCCTCGCTTCCGTTAGAAAATTGAGTAAAAAAAAAATTATTGTACTAATACATACCATCTAAAATTGGTGAATGTGCAATGAAATTGCAATTTTCAACTTTAGTTTGTTTCGCAAAGCAGAAGGAGTAAAATATTTTTTTTCGGTATTGTAACTGTTTCTTACGTGAAGAGATAAAAATATCATATAAATAATAACGTACATAAAAACTTAAGGAAGTTAAGATTCGTTCCCATCAAGGAAAAAAACGAAGGGGAATAATTAAAATTCATAATGGTTAAAATTAAAAATGTCAGGAGATTTGTATTTCCGGCTCTTTTCAATGAATTTGTGATTGTAACTTTATTTTTGTGTTGTGCACTAAGTCGATGTTACAGTTAAATAAAATAATTTGAAATTTTCCCAACAGTTGGCATTAGATTGCCTTAAATACCTACAAATAAAAAGCCCATGTGATTTCGCTATGAAAGTGATGTGTATGACCCAACGAAGTTGCTCATTTTTATTGAACTAGTAGGGATTTGATCAAAAGTTTGATCGTAAAAACCACTTAAACCGCAAAACTCATTAGAATAAAAACAATGTTTGTCTCGCTGCATTGATAATTAAAAAAAGAGTTCAATTAAAAAAGCGAGATAATAAAAGAGAATAAAAATTTTAATTAAAAAAGAGCGATGAGTTAGACAGTGATGAACAATTTAAGAAGACACATACACTGCCCGATATTGAAAATTTAACCCCAAGAAGGAGTGGCCAGAAAATTATGCAAATTTCGGGTATACTCAAGTTATGTGGATGATGTGGGGTGCGCAGTTCTCCAAACGCACATAGGATAAGATATGACGCGAGTGACCGACAGAGGGGGCTGTATTCGCACCGTTATTGCTGCTTGGACTTACGTAACATATGACCGTCATAGTATTACGTGAGTAGTATATATGTATATATATATATACTACCTAAGTTACATATGATTTACGTAACATGCTGACACGATATCAAAATTACTATGTGTGTGTGTTGCTTATGGCACTTAGACAAGCCAAGCTCGATATGCCGTTGGCTATGCGAATTAAGTCAATAGAGAGCGTCTTTCGCTTTGGAACACAGCACCACGAAGGTGAAGTACGACTTTTATATTTTTTAAGGTGCCTCGTCATTTTGAACCACGTTCAGGTGACGAGGCCACACCTGAGCTGGCACCCTCCTCCCCACATCCACACCGCACCAGCGGAAGAACTTTGGACGTCACAGATTAACGTGCACACGTCCCCAAACCACGGAGTTCCAACAACCCAGTGAAGGAGAGTACACCGTGGTCACCCTCCCAACCACTGCCCGCGGCAAATGATGCTTCACTTTTCTGAGCTTACGGGAAGCTACTGAGGCACTGGAGCTCTAAAATTACTATATAAGCATTAAATACAAATTATGAAATACTTATCATAATTTTATAATTTCCAAATTGATCCATAATTACTGCATGAATAGTAATTTTTAATTATAATATTAGCTATTCTAAAAAGCCTTAGCTAATAACAAACTAGTTTCGGAAATAGTTTTTAAATGTGATAATCCTACGAAGTTAAATAAATGTCATATTGCTGTTTTATTATAGCATGCAATAATAATTAATTATTACGATTTTTTATGTACAATAATGAATTGTTTCATAAAATTGTTATAGTATGCAATATGATATTATGTGTTAATTATATATAATTGTCAAAATAAATATAATTATTTTTATTCATTACTGCAATGAATTACAAACATATACTGTTAAATTATTCAAAGTACTGAGAATAAAATGATAGAGCCGCCGAACTTGTCTAGTGGTCAGCGTGCCTGACTGCGGATAAGGAGGTCCTGGATTCGAATCCCAGTTCAGGCATGGATGTACTTTCTCTCTATCTATCCTGTCTTTGTCCTTGTATGGATGAGGTGTGCATGGTTGCGTACCCTATAAACGGGAACTTATGGCATGTGTGTAGAGTAAAAGTCGTACTTTCACCTTCATGGTGCTCTGACTAAAACGGAAGATGCTCTCACTTGACTTAAATTTGCATAGCCAAGGCATAGCGAGCTTGGCTTGTCCAAGTGTCACCAGTAACAACAACATCAAATGACAGTAATACTTTCCCAAAAAGTTTCATACAATTTCGGTTGTTCTTAAAGTACAGAAACATAAATGCCTAAAATACTTCACTCATTCTAAAAGTATAACTCAAATAATAAAATAATCGGATAAATGCTTACCTGAGAACTCTTGGGGGAAGTTCATGCAAGTGAAACCTGTTTCGGATGTTGCATTACAATTTCATGCAGGGTTTCGAAGCACAGAAGTCTCTGAATTTACATTTCCTTCCGTAGAAACCTCCTGCACAAATGCAGACATAAGTATTTCTCGTTGTTGTCCTTTCACACCTCCCTCCATTTTCGCAAGGATTTTGCCTTCGTAAGCAAGGATTACAATTTGGTCCTTCATAATCCTCCGCGCAAAGGCAGATTTATTCATTATTTGTGATGTTCAGGCATTTCTTGCTATTTTCCCATGGGTTTGTGCGAACAAGGATCAAAATATTCACACGAAGACCCATGATATCCATTTTCCCAATTGCACTGAAACCATGGGTCACTACTTAGAGGAATACACCTTCCATAAATGCAAGTATTCTTCTTGCACCCTAAAAAGAATGTTTATCAAATGCAAAATATTACTACACACATTATTAAGTAGTGGTGACTATTCAAATTATTATATTTATTATGATAAAAATAAAAAAAGAGATAACAGAAATTTGGAAAATTAATCTATCATATACATATATATATATATATATATATATATATATATATATATATATATATATATATATATATATATATATATATATATATATATATATATATATATATATATATATATATATATATATATTATATATATGTTCCGGCAGTACCTTTATTAATTAATTAATTAATTATGCGTATGTTTTTATTTATATAAGTGTGCCTGCATTACTCTCTCTCTCTCAATTTTATTATTATTATTTTTCTATCACATAAACTGTGTTTGAAAACATCAGCACTGTAAGTCAAAGCAGATCTTTTACTATACAGAGCTTTAAGGAAAAACTTTATGTTACAAAACTAAAATTATCATACCAGCGTTAATAATCGTGTGTTTTTGACCAGGCATGTTTTATTCATTTCGAAATAACGAAACAAAGTATTTTATGGTTTATTTTATGTATTATAAATGAAGTTAAAAATCATTTGCAAGCTAATTTTAAAATCAAGAATTATAATCACATTCATCTGAACTAAGCTAAGCATTATATGTGAGTACGTGACTCAAAAAAGTACAGAGGGTATTAACACATTTTTAAAACGATTTCGATTAAGAATTTTAAAAAAGTAAATGTTTTGAAATAAAATTTTTTGGCAACAGCTTAATATTTGGAATGAGAAATAGCGTCTGCTACTTTTAAACTTATTGTTCTTTCAAAATGTAGCATGTCAACAAGCTGTGGATTGAGGGATATGTTTTTTCGCTTTCCGAAGAAAAATATTCTTATTCCAAGATTCAAAAATGTTGTGAAATGCATGGTATTAAAATTTCTTAGTGCAAAATAAGCAACATTATTAATCGGACTGATAAAAACCGTCAATCATTATTTGTTTCAAATGTTCCTAAAGTGAAATCGCTGGTAACAAGAGAAAATCCATCAACACAGAAATCAATTGCAAAGTCTTTAGATACATCTGTATCAATAATAAATAAAATAATAAATCAAGATTTACAACTTAAAAAAGCTAAAAAACATAATGTTCACTAGCTTTTGCCTAGACATGGGGCTCAAAGCAAAATATTTTGTAGAATCCTGTATGAAAACCATTTAGCAGGAGATAAATGGAAATTTATTGTGACCCTTGATGAAGCATGGGTTTACCTAAATGACTGCAACAAAAAAAGGTCTATTTACTATAGGAAACGAGGAGAAAAAATGTACAAACCTGGTTCCGTCAATGTAAAGAAAGTTTCAGTAAGGGGTTTATGATGGTCGCAGGTTTCTCCTACAATGGGAAATTAAAAATAAAAAGAGTAGAAAAAATGTTAAAATCAACTCATCATACTATCATTAGAAGATTTTACATCCAATATTTACAGAAAGAATTCCACTTCTTTATCCCAAAGACTTTCAAAGAGTGAAGCATCAACAAGACAAAGCCACAAGTCATACTTCGAAAACTACCGCTGCATTCCTTGAAAAAATGAAGACTAATACAAGTATTGCATATATATCTTTTCAATATATTCCTGTGAAGTCCCCTGACGTTTCACCTATGGACTATTGTGCCTTTGGTCTGTTAGAAAGAGCTCTTTCTAAACGCAAACCCACCACGATGGATGGACTCTGGGAAGTAGTGGAAGAGGAATGGAAAGCAATACCTCTGGAAATTTTACGAAAAGCTTTTATATCATGGAAATCACGATGCAGATTTATAGTCCAGAAAAAAAGCTATGAGATCGATCATTTAAAAAAATAATCTTTACATTTTAAACATTAATTAAAAGGCCCCAAAATCGTTCTAAAAATGTGTTAATACCCTTTGTAAATCCTTTTAAATTAAATTAGAGAAGAAAATGTATTCGATGAATTATATATACATTTGAATGTGACTCAACAGTATATTAAACTCTTTTATTAAATGTCATTTTATTCAGTAAGCCAATTGTTATTGAATAAAATGCCATTTTTTTCAATAAGAAGATCTCTATCAAAGTGCGTTTGTATAATGATATATATTTGCAATTATTAATATTATATATCTGTGAGATCGTCATTTAAACATCAATTAAAGTCTGAGCATCTATTAGCATTAGTTTAAGTTCAAGTTTCATTGCTTCTGCATAAGCATTTAAGTTTTGGTACTTAAAAATAATGTCCGATAATTATTTTTTTACAACAGTTCCTTTTCAATCAGTTGTCCAAATTAAAATATTAAGCTTTGGGGAATAAAATGTGTTATTTACAACATGAAAACGTAAATTAAAGAGGAATGTAAAACAGCCGTAGAAATTTTCATTTAAATAAATAAGCAATAAAATGTATCAAGCTAATTTTTTCTCTTTAGTAAACGTAACATTAATTGAAAAGAAGTGCTTAAAATTAATAGAACTTAACATGAATAGAAAGGAAATTGGTCTTCAGATCAACTTTCTTAAATACTAAATTCATTACCACGTTATTATTTAATCATTTCATATTGTTAACAAATTTACCGCTGAAGGAAATGGAAAGAATTTCAAAAATTCATTTAGCCCTTTAGTTATTTTATAGCTTTCTTTTAAATGTCTATTTATTCATATTTTGTTTGGGAATAAGTTAAAAAAATTGGAAGGTTAAATTTTCAAGAATATATATATATATATATATATATATATATATATATATATATATATATATATATATATATATATATATATATATATATAATTATAAAAATCAAAAGTAATAAAATGTGACTTTGTCTACTGTTGCATAATAAGTATTCCTACAAAAGTTGATAAGTAGTGAAACGTCTGAAAAATTCAATATAAATAAATCAAAAATTTAAATTAATAAAACTTTAGTGTAAAAATAAGAGTATAAACAAAATAAAAATAAATCATAAAATCAAAGATTTAGCAAAACGTGAAATATTTACACAGTCGTTTGAAGGTTGAAATGTGTGTTGATATTAAATCTCATAAAATTGGTTCTTTAACTTTTCTATGTATACGGATTATTTTTAATAACCTATATTATTCATTTTTAATAGTTCAGCTACACAACCTTCATAACTACATTCATATTATGGTTTTATATAAGGGATGTTTGGAAGTAAGCTGAATTAATAAATAAAAAAATGTCGAAAATATTTTTTTTTAAAATTCCATGAATGTGAATTTACAGAATTATCTAAAAAAGTGCGCTTATCAGTATTTCAAAATTATTTTATTCACATTCTATCAGAGTATAAATGAAATTGGTGATTATTAATAATGCAGTTATAAGCAAACTTTCCATTTTTATAAATCCCATTCGTTTTTACTAAAGGAGTGCGTTTCAAAGCTTCACAGCACTTAAAGTCGATTAACAATGAGATTTCTAGTACAAGTGAAGCTAAATTAAAATTTTGTATTGTAGACACTGCTGTATTATTTTAAAAAGAGCTAAAAAATATAATGATACAGCATCACACAGCTTTTTTAAATCTATGTTTTTTTTATTATACTCATTGCTGAATTGTAATTTTGTCCTATTTTTTTATACATGAAAAATAAAACAATTTTCAGCAAGTGGAAATGTATTTTAATTCATTATAATTGAAAACTCTAAGAATAGCTTGTGAAAGTTTCCTTCAATCCATTCAAAGAATGAAATAAAATAGTGTAATATCACATTATAAAAAAATTGTATCTCAATGAAAATCATATACACTTAAAAATATTTTAAAGAATGGAAGGTTAACAATTAAAAAAATCTTACAGTTTTCTGCAGTTAGGAATTCAAACATTTCTGTATTTCGTCCTTTTCCGTTCTCATTCCAGGCATATATTTGTACTTTGTAATAAATGTTGTCTCCCAAATTATGCAATGTTCTACACTCTCCAGATGAGATGAGTATATTTAGGACAAGATGTCCTTCACTCCCACGTGCATAGTACTACAGGACATACTCTAGTATAGTTCCATACTTTGGAGCATCCCAGTAGACAATGGCTGAGCTATAGATTAAATCGACACTTTTCTCGAAGCTGCAATAAAAATTTAAATAGTTACGATTTTTCTCTTTAAATTTTTTATTGTTTTTTTTATATTATACAGAAACAATGTGAAACTCTCTAATGTTGTTTATCTCATGAGAAATTTTTTTTATCTTTTATTAGTTTTTTTCCTTTTTTTTGGAAAAAAAGCAATTTTATTCTTATTAACACCATGACTATATATATATAATTCTTATCATGCACAATTTATCAAATCATGCTCCTGTGGAAAAAATTTCTGCAAAATTGTGAAATTAAAATAATAATGTTAATTAAAATTCTTAAATTATATGATTTCTGCGAAGTTATGAAACCATAAATTAAGATTGTAAGATATTTATTAATTTTTCCTCCAATTATCTAAAATTGTAATTATTTTAGGGAATAAAACTTTTTTGTCTTCGTCTTGAATCTTGCGAATAAATTCTTTCTAAAATACTTTCGTATTTTTTTCCAAATTCCCTTTTACTGAAGAATTTATATTTATTGATTATTTTTAGTGATTGTGTAAAATATTAAAAAGCATTTCTATTTTTATGCTTAATTTTGAAAGTTTTTTTGGATTATATTTGACGCATTTTTTTAGAAAACATGTACTTGGAGTAATGTAACAGATTTCTCCTTTTATGTTCTTTCTACGATTTTAGACATATATACATATATATATATACAAATATATATATATATATATATATATATATATATATATATATATATATATATATATATATATATATATATATATATATATATATATATATATATATATATATATATATATATATATATATAACATAGAAAAGTAGTCATTTATTTCGAAGCCAAAACTAGTTCAGATTTCTTTGTTTTCTTTTATTATTTGTTGAAAAGCAATGCGTAGCAAATCTTATTTTTAACTAAATATTAATTGGCATTTATTTGAAAAACACTTATAAATAGAAGATATTTATTTGGAGACAACAAAAGAAGTATTAAAAAACTAAATTCACATTGAATCGTGTAACCTAAAACCAATTAAGGCGGACTTTTGAAATGGCACGGTATTTTTAGCTAAATAAAGTAAACTAGCTCAAAATAACATTTCGCTAAAAATGGAGGAATTTAAGAATTTATTTTGTAAAAGCTGTGTTTTTGAATTAAATGCTTTTTTGTTATTTGAATTAAAATATATGTCTAATTGGACAAGAAGGAACTTAGAAACATTACGGTAAGTCTTTATTTCTTATAATTAATTGAATAACTAAATCAAATCTTCCTATTTGTGATTTTTCACCATGACATAAACTTTCCTATTCGGAAGTGTGAATGAATGTATTCTATTGAATTAATATTCATGTAATATTTATAATATTTGAAATTTCTGCTTTATTGATAATGTTTAATTATATAAAAATGTGTTTGGAAATTTTATTTTTTATTTAAAATACTATTTTCTGCAAAAATTTAATTTATTATTAATGAATAGTAAATTATGATGAATGCATATTTAAATTCTTTTAATTTCGAAACTGTGCGTGAATATGACTATTAATTTTCTCGTTGATTTAAACATGCAATGTATATTATAAAAATATTATTAAATATAGTTCATTGTATACAAATATTATAGAAATTTCAGTTATTATGATTTTTTTTGAATTAGGTGAAGAGAACTGTAGAAGAACAACGCTCAAATGTAGTCAACTACTCTTGCTTTGTTGTGACCTGAATATGAAATCTTTTTATGTGTGGATTTATTGATGTCGGATATGCAAGATTAAATAGCGTTCAATATTTTATATAAATGTCATCATGTGCTTAATGTTAAGTACGATGTTAAACTTACTGTATTTTATGGTCTCGTGGATTTATAATTTAAATATGGTTCAGTTGGGAATTTAATTTAAACTACACATTCTTACTATAATCGATCAAGATTTAAATTTTGCAAAATGCAAGCATTATCACATTAACAAACATTATCTTTTTTATTCTTATTTTAACAGTATTCATATTTTGTTTCATTAAACTGACAATAAAACTGTCAAGCTCCAGTATTAATTTGACATCATAAACATAAGAACTTTTGTATACATGTTTTTATTTAATTTTTTTCTGTATTAAAAATTGAATAAATGTTTTTTCTATAATCTTGCATTTTATTTTTAATTTCATTCTTAGTTTCATTGACGCTATTTTTAGTTTAATTTAAACTTGGAAAATATATCATAAAACAAGATTTATTTGCAAAAAGATAAGTCAGTTTTGTTCAACAGAATAATCTAAATATTTGTCTTTATCCTCTTGTAACTTCAAAAATGCATATTATCTATATTCAAAAATAAATATTTAGTTAGACTATAAATAAATTATTTTTTCAAAAGAACTTAAAATTATATTTACTTATATAAAATATTTATGTATTTTTTGAATTGTGTACAATTTGTTGTACTAATAATGTTTGTAAAAGTTAATTTTGTACTTATTGGCCCATAGTAAACTAAACTGAAAAATAAGTAGTGTGACGCTTTTTTCTTGAGAGTGCTACACTCACACGTTAAACTAAATATATATATATAAGTAATGTAATAAATGGCTGAACAAATTGCTTGATATTGTATGTAATTTAAAAACCACTATAATTATCCAAATCAATTAAAATGTCATATTCAATTGTACTGTTATATTATTGAATAAAGAAATCATATATTTTTATATTGTAATTGTTTAAAAAAAAATCCCTAAAATAAAGAATTCAAAACCTAATTTCTGCACTTAATTGTCAATATAAAAAAAATCAACGATACTTCTATAAAAGATTGAAATTCACTCTTTTTTCTATCTAATTTACCCTTTAAGCTATTTGTTTCTCTTAAAAGGAGTGGTTTACCCACATCTTTCAAAAGAGTGAGTTTCTATCTTAAAGATTGGTTGAGTTTTCTGAAAATGAAAGAGTAAAATTTCACTCCTTCTGAGTTAAATCCACTCGATTTTTTTAAGAGTGTAGATATGAGTTTCTAAATATATATTCTACGGACATTTTTTAAAAACCATTTAAAAAATTAAATGTTTTAAGAAGAATTTAATGGAAATTTGAGTTTCACTTAATTTTATTTTACTTATTTTCATCATTTGATTTGCTATATTAAGAGGCCGTGGTAGCATAGTGGTTAGGGCATCGGTCTTCCGTCCGGAAGGGCTGGGTTTGATTCTCATCGCTGCCATAGGACCACTGAGTACAATAAAATAAACTTATAATTAACTAAGTAATGCGGATACAGTTAGATAACGATAAAAAAAAGTAAAATATCAAATATTTGTAGCTATAAAACAAATGGAAAAATTAAAAAACTCATTTAATTATATTTGGAAATAATTTTTACATTTCTAAGGTATTTCGAAGGCAACATAAATTGTGATAATAGAGTTATCTAAAAAATTCCAGTTTTACAATTTTCAAATTGTAATCTCATTTTTATAACTTAGTAATGTGTGTGTGTTTTATTTTTTAAAAAATTAATTTATACACTCAAAGATTATTAAATGAATGAAAAACTTAGATAACTTTACGGAACAAACAGCTATTAGGGCTTGAATAAAACAATATATATATATATATAGGTATATATATATATACATATATATATATATATATATATATATATATATATATATATATATATATATATATATATATATATATATATATATATATGTATATATATATATATATATATATATATATATATATATATATATATGTATATATATTATTAATAGAACATTTTATAAAATTAATAATCGAATACTAGATGAGAATAATACATTGAAAATACCAAATGGAGAATTATAATATATTTACAAAGTTAGTCAAAAACCAAATTTATAAAATTAAATTTTAGATAGAGAATAATACGTTGAAGATACCAAATGGAGAATAATAATATATTTATAAAATTAGTCAAAAACCAAACTGAGAATAATAATCAAATACTAGATGTGGAAAACAATGCATTGAAAATACGAAATATAGTAAACAGTGGGAAAAAGGTTCAATATATAGTTTAAAATTTCAAAGAAAATAGAATAAAGGAAAATGGAACGAAGGAAGTACCAACATAACCAGCTTCATGAGGGTTTGTTGACCATATTGGCACAAAGTATGGCTTTTCTACACTGGCCCAAGACATAGTCTTAAAAAGAAGCCAGTACAACCCAAAGCCACACCAAAAAGTTCAAACCAAAAGATCAAACCAGAATAAAGTAAGCAAAAGTCAAGATAAAATGTGTAAGCCAAAATTATAATTAAATAAAATAAGCCAAATTTTCGCTTATTATACTAATAATCTTGCTTTATATATATGTATATATATAACTGTGAAAGATCGAAATTATTCGGTAAATGTCTACACATACTAAATACGTCTTCGAATATTTCAGAGTTTCCCTATATTTTTATATCCAGTAGGGCCATCACCGGTCACAGGTTGTTGTAGTTATTACTAATGACACTTGTGGACAAGCCGAGCTCGCTGTGCCTTGGCTATGCGAATTTAAGTCAAGTGAGAAGCGTCTTTCGTTTTAATCAGAGCACCATGAAGGTGAAAGTACGACTTTGCTCTACACAGATGCCATAGAGACCCGTTTATAGGGTAGGCAACCATTCACACCTCATTCATACAAGGAAAGGACAAAGACAGGATAGATAGAGATAGAGAAAGTACGTCCATGCCCGAACCGGGATTCGAACTCAGGACCTCCTTATCCGCAGTCAGGCATGCTGACCACTAGACAAGTTGGGCGGCCCGGTCAAGGTATACTGTGGTAGAAGGCGAAAACAGAAGTCAAGATCAATAGAGGGATGATACCAAATCCTTTGTTTTTCTGCGATTGAAGTGATGTGGCATATATTTGTTAAAGTCTGGAATACAATCAGTCCTGTGCAAGGTTTGCTGATGAGCGTATTATTTTCTCAAATCTTGTTTTTTTATCCGATCCCCTAATTTATATTGAATGAATAATGCAGTCAATCGTGAACTTTTGTTTGAAAAATTAGATGCATCAATGGTGAGTAAACGAGAAGACAACTGTTTTTATATATTTTTTTCACAAATAAGTATTCTAAAATACTTTCTGAAGTAATTTCTTCAAAAACTAAGTGCTGTGCACTTTTTGATGACCGACGATTAAAACACTGTGAAGTTTTAGATATTAATGATGAAGATAAATTAATTTTACCCTTAAAACCTGGAGAAATGAATACCCAGTATTATATTATGAATGACGCATTGTTCAGAATATTAGTTGAAATTTACTATAACAGGACATGAAAAAAGAACCCGTTTGCTGAGATTTGTAAGGTAAATATAAAAATATTATATATGAAGTTGTATTTAAATTTATGTAAACAATGTCAAATGATCAACTTTTGGTGCTGTAAATGAGAATGGAGTTTGAAAGCACAGATAGATACGGTTTTGAAATCTACAGACTTTTTAAGGAAGCTGACATCGTCAATTATATTAAAATATGTCGCGGGTCATATCTGTATAATGGACCCTAGTCTTTGATTTCAAGAATTTTTAATTATAGGCCCACTGCAAACAGATCTAGGGATTGGCCCAAACTTAGATGGACTGATTGTGTAGACGAGGACTTTAAAGTGCTGAAAGTGACAAATTGGAGAACTGTCGCCTTCCGGAGAATACAATGGAGGAGTGTTCTGAGGAGAGCCATGGTCCACCCCGGGCTGTCGTGCTGAAGAAAAATGGCAACTGAAGGAAAGTGTACCTCAGATAGGGATTATTGTAAAAGTCAGTTCTGTGTTCAACTGAAAATGCAACTCAACTCAACTGAAAATGCCAAGCTGATGGAATAGACGTGCAGTCACGCAGACAGGACGAATACAAGTTCATAATAGTTTATCAAGATCCTTTAACTAAGTTGTTCAGTGTGACAATTGAAAGATAATACAGCTGAAGAACTTAAGACAGAAAGGCCTTTTGAGTGACTTAAATTACTCAAAAGGGGGCGAACATTGAGTACTTAATTCCAATACACTTTAATGTTTGTAATAATTTTGACAGCCGCCCAACTTGTCTAATGGTCAGAGTGTCTGACTGTGAATAGGGAGGTCCTGGGTTCGAATCCCGGTTCGGGCATGGATGTACTTTCTCTCTCTATCCATCCTGTCTTTGTCCTTTCATTGTACGAATGTGGTGTGAATGGTTGCCTACCCTATAAACGGGTACCTATGGCATGTTTGTTCTGAGGAAGTCGGACTCCACACCTAAATAGGGTTAAGTTGAAAAATGTGGAGCAGCGCACCCCATATTGCCAGCCTAACTGGCACACGACAACAATAATCTTGACAAAATAATATCATTTTTTAAAATCAAAGATTTTAGTAAATTGTAAAATATTTACGTTAATTTATCACATATTAGTCACAAAAATGAGAGAAAAACATGATTCAAGAATTAAATAATGTAATAAAAAATAAATATTGTGTTTTTAGTATTTAAAATTTTTATTTCATTTATAATATGCAATATTTGAAAATTTTAACTATAGAAAAATTATAAAAATTCATAGTTTATAAATGTTACACATACATTTAAAAATAAATATTTAAACTTATAAATTTACTCCCCCAGAATCATATTTTTGCCATTTATAATTTATTTTTTTACTTAAAGTAGCATTTTAATCTTAATTGCTTGCGAAATAATATTTACAGATTATGTGTAAAAGAAAAATAGTAAATTGTTTCAAAATGATTGGAAATAACATTAAATTTGTCAATATTTAACTGACCTCAAAATCAATTGCAACTTATTTTGTTAATAGTTATCCTTCATAAAAAGCTTTTATATAATTTCTGAATAAAATTTTAATTCCTTAAATTATTTAAACAACAAAATTTACAATTTTATTTATTTTTTGTGTTTTATTGCTTTAGTTAGCTTATAATAGTTCGCTTAGAATTCTAAAAACCATGGTTCATTATTAATCTGTGTTATTTTTAACAGTTTCGCAAACTAGATCGTTAAAGGTATTTTGTGAACACAATTATCAAAATTAATACATATTTCAGAGAATAATTTTTAGAAATAGCAAAAAGCTTAAAAAGTGTTGCATAGAAATAAATAAAATAATAAAATATATTTTTAATAAATTTGTAAAAATTTCTAATTTAGATACATTGTGTAAAAAATAATTACTTTTTTTAAATGGAAAGAGCTTTATTTCTTTTAAATAAATCTATTCCGATAGAAATTATTTTCTACCTTACGTAAAATTCTAAGAAAATCTATTAGAAAACATTAAGACTAATTTTGTAAGCTAAATGAATAATACCAAATATTTTTATGAGCTTCTAAAACTTAAATAACCGAGAACACAAAGGGGTTTTAATCTGCTTAAAACAAATTTAAAAAATAGATTAACTTCGTAAGTTGTTTGATGTATAATGTGTTCAAAGAAATTCACCGCCGCGAGCACTTTGAAAAATTCTCGGGAAGATTACCAGTGAATTTAAATTTAATGTTTTTAAAATATGGTAATGCATTTCATAGCAATAATGCTTTTCGTGATAAAAATGATTATTTTTAGAGTAAATTCTTCTCTCCCTTTTTTGAACATGAATTTCTGAGAATAAATGTGAAATATATTTTAAATGAAAAGTAATTTTCATTGTTGATACCAAGAATGCATTAGAGGATTTTAAATAGGAGCTTTGAAAAATTTTAATACGATTTCTTTACTTGTGTTTAATTCAGTATCCTTTATTTCCTTTAATTAAGAGCCTACAATCATATATTTTGTAATCGCAGACATACAAGTATGCATATATATATATATATATATATATATATATATATATATATATATATATATATATATATATATATATATATATATATATATATATATATATATATATATATATATATATATATATATATATATATATATATATATATATATATATATATATATATATATATATATATATATATATATATATATATATATATATATATATATATATATATATATATATATTAGTTTTATATATAGTTTCCAGTATTTTTATTTTTTGTAATCTTGTGATTAAAAAATCTTTCTTCGCTTTATTGTTATGGTACCGTTAATTTCAATTCTTATTTTCTTCATAAAAATATGTAAACAGTTTCAATTTCGATATTTTTATAAGAAATAAGTAGTTATATCTAATTTTATAATAAAGTTCTTCCTTTTTACTAAAAACAATTAGAATTTTCCCCTTCTCATAATGTTTAAAGTTTCTATGTTTGTGTGATTTATATTTTAATAATTAGTTTAAACTAATTGAGATTTTTTGAACAATTGTTTTTATTATTTTAGTAATCAAAGGAAATTAGTGAAATATATTGCTGATATTTCAGACCGTCAATGCATAAAATGAAAGATAACATGTTACCAAAGTTAATCACTTCAGAATATATAGTTTTACTTACAGTCAAAATCTTAAGTAGCTAAGAATGAGAAAAGTGATAAGTAAAATTACATAGAATGACATAGAATTTCAAATAGAAAAGTAAGGCTAATTGCATAGCATTTAATATTTTGTGTTTTGTAACAATTGCTTATAGAAAACAATCAGACGTTTTGAAGATTAAAAATAAGGAATAAGAAAATGCAAATTATTAAAAATCACGTTTATATTTATTCACCAAATCGAAAATTTTAATTGTGAATATTTATTTCACACATAAAAGTTTCATATACAATTTAAAAGATTTTCTACATTTTTATAAATGTACAAAAAATGAAATTGGGGATTAGTTATATTTCAAATTTTCACAATTGTAATTTACTTCATGTAACACCTAATATAATGTAATTATATAACTAATATCATTCATTAGAGGAATTACGATATGAAATATTTCAAAATATATTTCAACTTACTTCTTCAAAATATTTCATCTCATATTTTCAGAAGTTAAAACTGACAATAACAAAATGTAAGCATCACTTAAGTAAAAAAAAAGTATTAAAGTCCCGAAGAATATAATGAATTGATGTTTACACTAATCAAGGAATTTTTACTTTACTCTTAAAATGTAATATTTTTGTTTTATCAATGAAATATTTTTGTGTATGATGTGAGACGATTAGATTTTAAATCTTATTAACATGTAAAATAAAAACAAGGATATCTAAACGTTAACCAGGTCAGCAAGACCATATTTGTGTTACTTTTGTGTAAAACTGATATTTTGTGTTTTTAGAGTATATTTAAAAAAATTGTCGAATGTGTGACACTGAAAAAAAATTTCCCCCTAATTCAAATTACTGCACTTGTTGTTTCCGCATTTGAAAATTTCAGAAGCTAGCATTTATAAAGTGCAGTCAATGCTAGACTAATTCCTACATCAATCTTTTTCAATAATCGATTTCGAAGGTTAAGTGCATAAACCAATAATTTATGCATAAGTCGACCGATTGGCTGAGTGGTTAGCGTTCCTGACTCCTGAGCTGTGGGTCCTGGGTTCGAATCCCGGTTCGGGCATGGATATTTCTTCCTTCTCTGTTCTCTCTGTCCTTTCTTCTGTGATGATGTATGAATGTGGCCCGCCCTATAAACGGGTTTGTGGTGGTATGGCGCGGGTAACGCTACTCGCCTCCGTGACTTGGTTCACAGGTGCCCGCTGGGTAACGACAAATGAGTAGCAGTTTCTGGCCTTGTTGTGGCATAGGATTCGTTTCCCAAGTGCCCGTCGTTGGAAAAAAAACTTAGAAGAGCAAATTTACTTCCGTTTGAAAAAGGAAGTTATAAAGAATAACTCTTTTTTTTAAAATGACAATGAAATCCAAAATATTGTCAAATGTTGGAAAACAAATTTTTAAGTAGTGAGAGATTTTAAATTTCTGAATAATCCTTGAAATAATAATAAACTGGATTCAATTAAGCAGATATAGAAGATTTGCAAAATATGCCCACTGACAAAAATGCTGATTTCAAAAAAGTGATCACAAATAAAATTTATACATTTAATTAAATAGATCTCAATTCACGCGTATAGCACCTTGAACAAAATTATTTCTAATGCTTATAACAATGAAAAATAAAAGTTATAACCAATTTAAACTGCAAATGTCATCAAACAAAAAATATTCATATTGAAATAACATTTCTTAATTACATTGTGATCATTCACTATTAGATGATTGTATGAAGGCTTTTTGTACATTTTCTACCATTAAATATATGTTCTTAAAATGTTTTGCGAATTTTATGTTATTTTCGCCATTTTTGTCTTCAAAATTCATACGATGGTTGGCGCCATGGCTGCAGAATTTCTGCTTATGGATGGCAATGCCCGTCTTCATCGACGCAAACATTGTAGACGAATGCCTTCAATCGGAAGATATCACCCGAATGGACTGGCCTGCATACTCACCGAACTTGAATCGAATAGAGCATGTGTGGGACATGCTAGGCCGACGAATTGCAGCCCATCAACCCCTTCCCACATGTCTACCGGAACTTCGGAGAGCATTGCTTGACGCGAGTGGTGTAATATTCCCCAATATCAGATCGATAATTTGATACTCAGCATGCCTAGGCGTTGTATGGCCTGTATTGCATCGTCTGGGGGGCATACTATGAATTAACCATCATACCAACCATATTAAATTGGTTTTTGTAAATAGGTTCTTTTTTAAATTTTGCTCCAGGGAGTAGAAATCTCAATTTTTATTAATGATTTGAAACATATAGTATCTTTTTGCTTTTTACCTTTTGTTTGATAAATTTACTTTACAAATAAGTCACATTGGTTTTACTTCTGTCTCTATCTTTACCTGAAATTGCATTATCCTTAATTTATGAACACGAGTGTAAATATCATTATTTTGTCGGGCAGAAAATTTTACAACCAAGAATAATGCGAATGTGAGTACTAGGTAAAAATTGTTGACTACTTTTAATTTTGAAAATATATGTCAGGAATTAATTTTGAATTTTGAGTTTTCAATCAATGATTTTTTTGAATAATTAATTGTTTCATATATAGATAGAAAATTCTTTTTAAAGACAGCAAACGTGTATTAAAATTGACTTAAATATGCACAATGTTTTTAAATATACAGTGTGACCTTTTTTAGTGACGTGTTTGGAGCGTTCTGTAGCTTGATCTAATAGCCAAAATAACACCAAACTTGGTATTTAGATATAATCAAAATATGAAAAAAAGGATTCGGTAAAAAAATTTTAGTTTTAAAATTCACCGCTACGGTGACTTTGTGGCGCTGCTTGTAGCTTACAATAATGAGAAGTTATAATAAAACACCGGTTTCAAAGAAAAATGCAAATGTTGTGTAATGACAGTGCCAGTAATAGGGGCTATAAAAGCAAATAGTAGACAGCTCCGACACATAATGTCAGCTGAGTACAAATGAGCTCCAGCGGCCATACCTCTCACGTTACCGGAACGTGCGTTTATGTTGGTGGAGTATCAAATTTGTCGATTCTAAAGGACAACATAACAAAGACAGTGCGGAATATTCCTCGTGATATGTTACGCACGGCTGTGGAGAACGTTGTGCACAGAATGCACGGTGTTATTTCTGAGAACGGTGCTCACATGGAATGTGGTCTAATTCCAAACCGGGGAAGTTAATGTAGTAAATAAACATTAATAATTTAACTGTACGATTGTATGTATTAGTATTTTTCTTTTCTCACATTTTATACATTGTAAAGCGCCACAAAATGCCCTAGTGATGATTTTTGGAACTAATTTTTTTTTACGGAATCATTTTTCTTGTGTCTTGATTAGTCTAAATACTAAGTTTAGAATCATTGTCGGCTATTAGATCGCGCTAAAGGACGCTCCAAATACTATCACTTTAAAAAAGATCACCCTGTTCATAAGAAGTATTAATTACAGAACATAGTATAAATTAGACTATGAAATGACCTTATGTAGTACTTCATAAAATATTAATCACTTCTAGACAAATTACACGGGAACAATATTGTCAGATTTATTTATGAGAAAATATTACGGCTCAATTCATCAGTCTGCATATCTCGAAAGCTTGTGAATTCAAAGCAGTGACCGAATTTTTAATTTCTGCTTTAAATTTTACAAGGTATTAATTAAATTTTCTCTTGACACAAATTGCAGTGACAAATAAAATTTGCCACAGTTTAATCAAATGAATCTGATATTAGCTTTATTTTTTGAAATTGAATAGAATAGAATGTAAGACTTTGCATTATTTTATAATTCGCATTGAACAAAAGTCTAAATTAAATTAAAAAATATTTGATTGTATCGTAAAATTATATCTTCTTAGGTTATAAATAAATTAAGTTATTAGTTTATTTTTCCCATTATAAAATATGGATACGTTTTGCGTCATCTTTTTGTAAAAAGAATATTTTAAAAGTATTTCAAACTCCTACTCAGAGTGTACACTTAATTAAAATTATTCATAAAATATACGTAAATAAACAAATATATATAGTAATATATATATATGATATATACATAGAAATATATGATATATTATATATATATTTATCTATAATGCCATGTCATGAGAATTACATGAAATAATTCACATAAAAATATCTCACTGGATGTATTATATAAAAGAATATATAAAATTACTTTTGTACATATAAATAATTAACTTTATTCGGCCAACTTCATTAAAATAAACATAACGGAGGAAAAAAGAATAATGATTTTGTTGTTAATTCATATTGAATACACGCTTCTTTCAATCAATTAATATTCGTTCACAGACAAGAAAATTTCAAGCTTTTCAATTCATTCTTTAAAAACATTTCACTGACAGTTAAATATTCAATATAATTTATATATTTCTACAGGATAATACTAAGAATTTAAAAAAAGATAATGTATTTTTCTTAAAATAATAATTCAAATTTATAATTTTCAAAACAATTTCAATCCAACTTATTAAATTAAAAAAGATTAAACATTTATGCTTACAGCATATTACACACAAACACTATTTATTAAACTTTTAACTATAAATACAATATATAAAATATCATGAAAATACAATTATATGAAAACAGTAACTAAATAGAAAAAATGCTTTGAATATAATTTCTTTTAATATTTCATACTTTTAAATGAGAATTTAACATCTCAAAATGTTTTGAAAGTCTATATATATATATATATATATATATATATATATATATATATATATATATATATATATATATATATATATATATATATATATATATATATATATATATATGAACGACATTAAAAATGAAAAGCAAAACATAAATTAATAAATAAATTATTTGAACATTATTAAATTTAATTATTTTTTATTGGTTAATATAAAAAACTTTTATGTTCACACAAATACGCTTCTCCCGCACAACGAAACAGAAACTCTATAAATTAATACTAAAACTATAATTTTAAATTATTAAAAATGAAAAGCTATAATTTCAAAATGATTTTTATTGTAAGTTTATACATAATTTTAAAAAGAACTTTACTTAAAATTTGATTTATAAAAAAATGTAGGGAAATTTGAGAATTTATATATCTTATCACAAGAAAATCACAAAAATTGTTTTCTAGATTTTTCTGAACATATTTTATATAAAACATTATTTTACACTAACATAAAAAGTTTGTTTGAACAAAAAACTATCAGAGAAAATATTGTATTATGATAACATTCATCAAAATACTTTAACAGAAAAAGAGAACTCAGAAAAAGAAAACGATATCAGTTGTGACAAACGTGATTTGTATAATTACCTTCTCCCTATTTCCCGATCTTGGAGTGCCGCATCAACGCCCTCAAGATGAGGGAGGCAAACAGCAGGGAGATTCTCAGCATCCTCCGTTGACGAGATTCTTTCGCAATTCAGGTGAAACGAAATCGAAAAGCACTTGTTGAACGGGCAAATATTGACTGCAGTTTTGAGCGAGAATTACTCCCAGCCGGGAGATGGCTCGTTACTAAAAATAAATTTCTCTCGCCAAGTTGGGCATGCGCTACATTGGCGAATCATGGCAGAAGATGTCCAATAGCCGCTCATCTTTTCATCTCTGTGTGGGTAGAACATCTCTGTGTGGGAAGAAATCCTTCTTAACCAATGAAAGAGGTCATCTATTTTTAACCATTTGATGATGGTGACAGTTTGACTTAACGAATAAATCTTTATTATTTTTTAAGAAAAATAATTAGGACTGTACATGAATATCTAAAATACTCATATTAAATAAATTTATAAAAATTGGGAAAAAAATCTTTAACTAAATTGAGTGATATACAAAGCCAATAATTAAAAAAATTAAAGGCCTTAAATTTTTATATCAAACAAAATTAAACTACTAAGTAACGTGCTTTTCTTTTGAGTATACTGTATAATAAGTCAGAATGAAAGACCACCGAATAACAATATTCTCCTATTAAATAAAAAGAAATTAGAGCTATTATTTGTGATTGGCTCTCATAGTATAATATTAGCAATGATTTGAATGTTAATAGCAAGAATATTTTAATGTGAAGACTATCTTGAAGTTATATATAAAGAATACACTTGCCGGAAAAAGTCTGCGTACAAACGCACAATAAACATTCTACAGAGAATAAAAGTACATTATAGTGTCAACATGAATTCGAATTTTAAATAAAACTTTTCTTTAACAATTCATTAAATATTGGTATTAGTTTCAGAAAGATAACACACACATTATTTCAAAGTAATTATAATAATAATCAAAAATTACATAAATAGCAGTCAGAAAAAGTTTCCGTACAGATGAGAAAAGTCTAAAAAATAGCTTCAATGGACTGTCAATTAAATATTAATGTCTGGTTGGAAAATGTTTATGTCTAAGCACTTCTTCCAATCTTTTAAGCACACAGTGAATTAGCTTGAAGGTTTGTGAAGATTAAATCTTACTCCATTCTACCATAATTACTCTTTATAGCATATCTTTTGATATTATGTTAAGTTATTGAATGTTACGTTTTCTAATAAGTGCCATAAATTCTCGCTGGAGTTCAAGTCTGGCGCTTGTGGAAGAGCATCCAACTGATATTTGATATTGTACAGCAGCCAGAGCTTTACTTTGTGGACAGTGTGTTTTGGTTCATTGTCTTGTTGAAACCAAAAGTCATCGCCAAGGTTCAAATCCTATTCACTCTGTTTCAAATTTTATTTTAATATTTTTAGATGTCCCATATGATCAAATGTGAATTCTATAAAATTTAATCGATCAACTTCATTTGCTGTCCAGCACCCTATAATCATTCCTCTGCCTCCACCGACACAAAATTTTGCTTCTCAAAAGCCGTACCTTGTTTTTTCCACACTAGTTTACACCCTTTGATGCCAAAGCTATAAAACTTGCTTTTATCAGAGAATATTACTTTTTCAAAAAATCAGAAGGTTTATTAACATACTTTCTGGCAACACTTAAGTGGTTTTGCTTAATGGCAGTTTAAATAGACTACTGGCCATTAAAATTGCTACACCAAGAAGGATTGCAAATAACAGAACGATATTTATTGGACACATACATTATAGTGGAAAGAACAAGTGACTAGATTTACAGGAAATTAGGATGTATAGATCTTGAAAAATCAGTACCCAGAGCAGCCACCTCTGGCATGCAATAACAGCATTTATCCGTCTAGGCATGGAGTCAGACATTGTATGGAATGTACGGGGATCTCAGTCCATGCAACTTCAACACTATGCCACAGTTCATCGACAGTAGTGGATGGTGAGTGATTGCGTGCCAATCGCTCGGCAACCATTGACCACACGTTCTCAATGGGTGACAGATCAGGAGAACGTGCTGGCCAGGGTAACAGTCGAACCTGTTCTGTATCAAGGAAGTTCAGAACAGTCCGGGCAACATGCGGTCGTGCATTATCCTGTTGAAACAAAGCATTAGGGAGGCCTCGAAGATAGGGCAGAGCCACGGGCCTTAACACATCGGAAATGTAACGGTTGCTGTTCAAAGTGCCGATAATGCGAACAAGAGGTGATCGAGACATGTATCCAATGGCAGCCCATACCATCACTCCAGCAGATGGCCCAGTATGGCGATGTCCAATGCAAGCTGGCAATGCGCGTTCTCCACGATGCCTCCAAACACGGATGCGGCCATCATGGTCCTGTATACAGAACCGAGATTCATCTGTAAAGATGACGTGATGCCATTCCCGCGTCCAGGTTCGTCGCTGATCACACCATTGAAAGCGCTCCTGTCTGTGACGCAGCGTCAATGGTAGCCATGGTCGCCGTGCAGATAATCCATGCTGCTGCAAACGTCGTCGAACTGTTCGAGCAGAAACTTGTTGCCTTGCAAATGACTCCATTTCTCGACTCAGGGTTCGTGACGTGGCTGTACGATCCCTTGTGACCATGCGGATAAGATGTCTGTCTTCTCTGCCGTTAGTGATGGGGGTCACTGAGATCCTGTATGACGTTCCGTATTATTGTCCTGAGCCCATCGATTCCATATTCTGCTAACAGTCATGGGGTCTCGACCGACGCGAGCAGCAATATTGCGATACGATAAACCGCCATCCCGGTAGGCTATAATCCTTCCTCGATCAAAGTCAGACACGTGCTGATAGGCATTTCTTCTTCTTACACGAGGCATTACAACAACTTTCTTTGCCGAAAACAACGTTGAAACGGAAATTGAGTATGAGAAAACTGCTGTCAAATCTCTGGTTTTATACACATTGTAGATGTCGCTACTGTCGCCTGCTTTGTATGAATGCGCTGAAAATCTAATCATTTGCATATCACAGCAAGTTCTACCTGTCATGCAAATTTTACGTGTGTGGTGTGCCGCCTTCCTGGTGTAGCAATTTTAATGGCCAGTAGTGTACATGGCTGTCTCTACTTACAACACGGTCTTGATAGTAAAGATTTTTTCAAAAGTTTTCGTATGGCATCTTCATGAAGAGATTTTTAAACCTTTCTTTAATATCAAGTGCTATTTGAGATGCAGTAATCTTTGAATTTAAACACATGGATTTCAGGATGCATTTCATGTCTCGTAAAGTCAGCTTAGATGGTCGGTTACTTCGAGGATTTAAGATAACAGATTTCGATGCCTTGTAATATTTGATTACTCTTTGGGTAGAAAAATGAGTTCTTCCAACTATCTATCCAATTGATCGAAGAATTTTACCTTCAATTCTTTGTCTTATGATGACTTTGTATTCCTCCGGAACAAATGCTTTTCCTTTAGAATCCATTTTAAATTTACTTGTTTGCACATACTATTGTATCATATCAACAAAACAATGTCTTTTATTCTATTTTTTGATTGCCACCAGAGTTAAAATGAATAAGTAGTAAAAAATAAATGCAGACAATATTTCATTTCATGCAAGCTGATGGAGGCTAAAAAAATTAAGATTAATTTGCAAATATCTTTGCAATTTGTACCTGTACACAAACTTTTTATGATACCTCTCTGGGTAATTTTTAATTATTTTATTATTACTTTTAAGCAATGTGTGTTATCTTTTTGAAATTGTTACTGATATTTAAGGAATTGTTAAAGAAAAGCTTTATATAAAAATAGAATTAATATTGAAACTACAATGTACATTTTTTCTCTGTAGAATGTTCACTCTACTTTTTCTGCCAAATGTATATTGATGTAAAGAATATATCTGTGAACATGTATAATCTATACAAATTTATTCAAGATATAAATAAATTTTTCTTCATATTTTAAATGAAAATTATAAATATTTGAAAGTGATAAAAATTTTCATAATTTTCTCAAAGAAGAAATCAATCTTTTAAGTTCTTAAATATGTAAAATGAAATGCAAGTAAATTTAAAATGTAGCAAGACATATAAATGTATAAAAAAAAGAAATTAACTTCCTTCTCTAAATTAGAAATGCTTGATAATTTTCATGTTGAATGAGACTTTATGAAAAAAAAATACAAAGTGTTTCTAAATTAAAATTTTTTAAAGAATTCGTAAAAGTAAAATTTCTTAATTTTTTTAGTCTTATAATGAACACAATAAAAATATTAATATTATTTATTTTCTGACGCTTACTAATATTTTTCTGTGAGCATCCTAAATTAAAGCATATCTTATATATGAATACATTTTAATAAATTATCTCTTAATCCTTTGAACACCATATTACCATGTGTGGAACACCATATGTGGGACATGCTTACCCGACGAATTGCAGCCCGTCAATTCTTTCACACATGTCTATCGGAACTTCGGAGAGCATTGCGTGATGAATGTTGCAATATTCCCCAAGATCAGATCGATAATTTGATACTCAGCATGCCTAGGTATTGTACGGCATGTATTGCATCGTATGGGGGGCATACTATGTAGTAACCCTCATACCAACCATGTTAGATTGGTTTTTGTAAATAGGTTCTTTTTTGAAATTTGCTCCAGGGAGTAAAAATCGCTATTTTTATAAATGATGTCAAACATATAGCATTTTTTGCTCTTTACCTTTTGTTTAATAAATAGACTTTACAAATAAGTCACATTTGTTTTGCTTCTGTCTCTTTCTTTGCCTGAACTTGCAATTTCCTTAATATATGTACACGAGGATAAATTTATCCCATTTAAATGGTATGTTAACAAAGGGAAATCCATATAGGAATTTTAAGAAAATTGTTTCGCATCCTCACTTTTATTTATGGTTGCAAAATATTTTTCAGTGTCACACGTAGAATTGCAGTTTAACCACTGATTAATAATTTCTTCATTCTGATGAGCATTTACGATTATAGTTAAGGTGAGCAGAAAAATGCTCATAATTGAATAATTTCAAATTTCGCAATTTAGTTCACTCATGTTAATTATAAATTGAGCATTGCATTTATATATTCAGGATAAGACTTATTACAGTAGTTCAGTAAAACTAATTACGTATAAAACTAAGGGCCGTTTAGTTTACACCAGCAGAACTCCCTGTACCTAATCCTAAAAGGATTCTACCAGTTTTGATGGAGACTGCCGGAAAGAAAAGAGAAGATTCCACCGCAGGATAGCCACTTCTGCTTGAGGTCACATGTTAAAAATCGGTGCACAGTCACTGATCACACGTCACAAATCGTTAAGGGGTATAGCATAGGAAGAGTTAAAGTTCATCTTCACTAAAGGGTTGCATTACTCCATCGGATGCCTCCTTCCCCTCATCATTTTTATAACTCTGGGATTATTAAGTTCCTATTTTCTAATAAGAAGTTCATTAGGGCTATAACTTTAACTTTGGCGTGACGATTATTTATTAAATTCCTGTACCACTCGGTTACCAAATGTTCACTTGGAATCCTGAAATGCCAGGTGCTCGTCAAGGGTCAACTGGTGGCGTAGTGAAAGGGATTTCCAACATCCCCGCAGGCACAGTGGTTGTTTTGTTTGGCGCCGAATCTATAGAGGTAACTTGGGAAGGGCCCATGTCCAGATGCAAAGAGTTTAATTTGTCTGGGCCAGCATTTCTTGGTTACCCCGATCTTTGGAATGATGTTATAAACTAGACGTCCAGTTGTGGCGTTGTCCCAGTACGATTGCCATTCCCGTCTGGCCTGATTTTTAATTAATTTTTGGAAGTGGGATCTGGGAAGAGGTAGTATTGTTGTCTCTCCTTGGTAGCCCAATGGATAGGGTATCGGCCTTCCATCCGGAAGGACGAGGTTCGATTCCCGATTCCGCCAAAGACCCACCGAGTACATGCGATATACGTGCTCGTTAATTCTGTGGAATCGAAAGTCCTGTGGTCGGTCGTTGAGCAGTTACCATGGGTGCAATGGTCTGGAGAAAATTTCCTCCCCCTTCAGATCAATGTCAAAACTGAGGGAGTGGATTCTCTGATGGTGGTGTCATCTATCGGATGATTTAAAGAAAGAGCAAAAGACGTACTTTCACCTTCGTGGTGCTCTGATTAAAACGAAAGACGCTCCCTATTGACTTAAATTCGCATTGCCAAGGCATAGCGAGCTTGGCTTGTCCAAGTGTCATAAGTAACAACAACGTATAAAACTAATCTCACATAATTTCATGAGGAATTCTCTTGTCTCTTCGCGATTACTTCTTGTACATCTAAATTATTTAGATCGGGAATTATTTTTTAAAGTGCATTCTGTATACTGAAAACTTCCAAGGTGAAAGTCGAATCTATGGAATGTTGAAGTAAGATAAGCCATTGAATATTCAGTACTCAACTCGGAAGTTTTCTGGCGAGATTTATCTAATAATGAGAAAGGTTAATCGAATGAAATTTAACAATGCTATTTTAACAAAAAATATAAAATCAAATTAAGAAATATTCAAAAAACACAAAAAGAAATTAAATGGCATCACAAACTCCGGCACATATCCTTAGGTACCTGGAATAGTCTCTTGAGGACCTATATAGATCTTCTACGCTTGTTTTGGACTTTCTGAGAGTAAATGGACTCTTGGACCTCGTCTAGTATATTCCTAGACATGGAGATTAGAGAGAAGAAGAAGAGAACAAAATGAGCATAACTAAGGTTTTCTTCAAGGCTTAGGTTGTAAAACCGTGCTCTTCAAAGTAAAAATTATCAGTTTCTTCCCTTAGAACTGCTGAAAAAATATAAATTTGTATTATTCCGTTACTTCTACTTATACATATATAAGGATGAGTGCTTGGCTGCTTTTCTAGTTTCCTATATTTCATCTAAGAATATTTGGGACAAGTCCTCCTGGGGATCGTATGTCCTGGATTACAAATTTTACTGCCTGGTTTTGCACAGCAAAGCACCTGATTGCCACCCATTCTTATGATATTCATCACGCGGTTTAATGTACAATGCTCAAAAAAAATTTCATTCTAACACTGATAATTCCGATAGAAAATTGTGTAAATATAAATCTCAATATACATGTGATTGGTAAAACACATTTTTGAGTTATTTGATAAGATTCGCTGTATTTTTCCTCTTGAGGAAAACCTGTTGAGAGTGAACATTTAAATTATCCTGTACTGAAAAGGATATACTGTTAGAAAAATATGTAAATATAAATCTCGAATATACATGTGATTGGTAATACCAAAATTGAACCGACCCACCCGAAGGTATGCGGTGTAAGAGTCGTCAATAGTGCTCCCGTAGTACGAGAGACAGATTCGGACATAAAATCTCAAAAGCCAATTAGGCAAAGAAGACTAGTCTGGTGTTAAACCCGTCATCTGACTGAAAGATTTGCTTTTCCATTTCTTTATTAAAGTTATTTACATTACAAACAGTGAGTAATACAAAGTGAAGATATTACAAAGCAACAAAATTTGATTAGTTATTTACAACAGTTAGTGAAGTTATTTACAATTATTGTGGTTATTTACAATGGTGTTTGATTTAATTACATTAGTGTGAATTGGGAGGGTGGTGAGTAAAAGTCCTTACTCAGAATCATCATCTTCCTTTAGGTGTTCTAACTGGATTTGAAGTTCACTGAGCATGATGTCACGCATCCCTTTCCTAAAGCTGGGGAATTTGATCAGTTCCTTGATTGGCAGATCGTCAAAGTGTTTTGGGAAGAGTTCCTTTCTAATGTGGGCATAGTTGTCACATTTGTAGACGAGGTGTTCCGGGCTTTGTGATTCCTCATCATGCGGGCATCTGTCATTTTGGTTATGGAATCGTTTCCTATATGTGCCGAATGATCCGTGGCCTGTCAAGATCTGATTTAATAGGAAATCCGCATTGAGTCTCTTCTTGTCAACTTTGTTGTATATATCAAATAATCTCCTGGTCTTATTGGAGTTATCCCAGATCTCCTGCCATTTGACTAACTCCCATTGGTGTGTTAGGGTCTTAAATTGCTGTCGACTGAGTTTGACAGTTGTTTGTTGTTCAGTCTGTCCCGCAGCTTCCTTGGCCGCTGTGTCTGCTTCCTCATTGAATTTGACCCCTGCATGGGCTTTGCACCAGTGTAGAAAAAAGCGTTGTGTGTGTAGTTTATATAAGTCATTAATCTCCTTGAGGGTGTCATTCGTGTGCTTGCCCCGCTCTAGTGCCGTGAGAACTGATCTCGAGTCGGAGTGTATGTGGCATTTAGGAATGTCTTGATTGATTATATATCTCATTGTTTCGAGTATGACCATGGCTTCCGCTTCAAAGACGGAGGCTTCATTGTTGAGTCTGATTTGGATTTTATGGATTCTGACATTTTGACGCATTATGATGGAAGCGCATCCTACTTTGTCTTCAATTTTTGAGCCATCAGTGTAGGCAAAGTAAAGACTATGATCCGAGTCGCTGTCCCACGGGATATGGCACTTGTCCCAGGGAGCCCTGTTATCCGGTTGTTTAGTCCATGCGTTTGTATTATTCCAGTTTATTCCATTAAGCTCAACGCTCTTGCAACAATTCCATAATTCAAATCTCTTCTTTAAGGAAGCCGCTTTTAAATGAAGGAGAACACAGCCTGCCAGAATGTTTAAGGCGTCTGTTGAAGTGGTCCTATAGCACTTGGTGAGTTTGATAAGTGCTATTCTTTGAATTTGCCCTAGTTTTTGATTAATTTTTGTGGTGTCTCTGTACCAGATCTGACAACCGTAGAGAATGATGCTTTCCGTGACTTGGGTGTAGATAAGTTTTAAGACAGCTGGTTTGAGTCCCCAAGTCACTCGTGCAATTCTGGCAAGTTTGTTTTGTATGTTTCCAACTTTATCTTTGACTTCATTTAGATGTGTCATCCAGCTTAATTTAGTGTTAAATCTTAATCCAAGATATTTAATTTCATGTGTGTATTCAATCCTATTGCCATCAATAAGTATGGGTGGTTTCCTGGTGATGTCCTTGCCTGGTGTGAAAATGGTGTAATTGCATTTGTGTATGCTGAGAGTTAAGCCGTATTTATATGTCCAAGTGGTTACCAATTTAAGTGGTGCTTCCGCCATCTTGGTGAAGTGGAAGTAAGAGGTAGATGTGAGTGTTATGGCAATATCATCAGCAAAGGCCTGGCAGTTGGCTCCTTGCCCAAAGTCTTGGCTGAGGAGTTCATTGATAATGATTAGCCAGAGGAAGGGTCCAAGGCTGGAGCCTTGAGGAACACCTATGCTGTATTTCTTCCATTTATGTTCTGAGTCTAGATAGTGTCTGTCATTCAAGAAGGACTTGGTAAGGTTAAAGATGTTACTGGGTGTTCTATGTTTTTCAAGAATATTTAAGATATCCTGCCATTTGGCGCTGTTGAATGCGTTTTGTATGTCCAGTGAAATAAGACAGGTGAACTTTTTGTCGTTGTTGTTGTTGTTGATAGTCTGTATGATGTTGTAAATAGCATCGCATGTTGATTTGCCCTTCATGAAACCAAATTGCTTGGGGCTTAAAATATTATGGAAGTGTAGTTGCAGCCTTCTCATAATGAGTTTATCAAGAATTTTCCCCCAAACGGGAAGAAGGCAGATGGGTCGGTAAGATTCCCTTAGTGTGAGGTCTTTTCCTTCTTTGGGTATCAAGACCACTTTCGCAACTTTCCAATATTTCGGAAAGATTTTAAATTCAAGACAGGTATTAAGTACCTTTGTGAACCACTCTTTGTTTGTGTTGAAGAGGAGTAAGTAAACATCAAGGCAAACATTGTTAAAGCCAGGTGCTTTGTTTTTATCCATTTCCCTGATTATATCTTCAACTTCATTAACTGTGAAAGATGGGTCTTGTGGAGTTTGTGGTGTTGGGTTGTTAAACTTTTGCTGACTGTAGGGAAAGTGAAACTTTAAAATTTCATTAATGGCCTCATTGATGGTTTCAGTGTAGTTGTTGTTTCCTAAGTTAATGTTACTAGTGGTGACGTTCTTGTGTGTGTCCTCCTTAATCATTTTAAAATGACTGCCGAACGCATTGGTGTTAGTGACACTTCCAAGATAATCTCTGAATGCTCTTTGTTTTGTTTCGATAATATGCTTCCTATAAATGGCCGCTGCCTTTTTAAACTTTTCTTTTTGGCATTTCTGGAATCCGTCTCTTTATCTTTTTGGAACTGCCTTCTCAGAGCCCTAACGTAACTTCGTTCTTTTGTGAGCTGCGTCGTCCACCAATAATTTTTCTTGCCGCGTTGTGTACCATGTTTCTTCTTATGTTTGTGACAGAGTGTGACAATTTGTTTTTCAATGTCCGAGATGTCTTGCTCAAAACAGTGATACTTGAATTCATTGAATTTAAGTGGAATTAATCTTAAATCAGCTTCTAATTTAATTAAGTCTAGGTTTCGTGAGTTCCAACGAGTGTTAGAATTAGTTCTGGCGTTCTTAACGTTAAAGTTACAAGTCATGAGATTGTGATCACTTGCCGTATATTTATCGTGTATATTCCAATTAGTAAGATCCATGCTATTTAAATTTAAAGTCATTAGAATGTCGACCCAGCTTTCTCCGATCGTACTGCTGAATGTTGGTGCACTGGTTGGGTCATTCTCGACCACTAAATTGTGTTTTGAGATGAAGTCCAGCAATGTCTCTCCACGGAAGTCCGTTCTTTTAGGACCCCATGTAGTAGACTTTGCGTTAAAGTCTCCAAATATCAGCCACTTCTTGGTGTTGTGAGTTGTAATGTGTGTCTCTAGAATGTCTAAATATTCCTGCAGTCGTTTGGAGGGTGGGCAGTAGAGAGTCGCAAGAATGAAGTTATAATGATTCATATGGATCTGTGCAATAACAATGTGCTTGGAAATGAACATTACATTGGTCTTAAGTTGTCTATTAACTATTAAAGCCGCCTTTGGTTTAGCCTGTGCTAAAATCTGGAACCCTTACATGTGATTGGTAAAACACATTTTTGAGTTATTTGATAAGATTCGCTGTATTTTTCCTCTTGAGGAAAACCTGTTGAGAGTAAACATTTAAATTATCCTGTACTGAAAAGAATATACCGTTAGAAAAATATGTAAAAATAAATCTCAATATACATGTGATTGGTAAAACACATTTTTGAGTTATTTGATAAGATTCGCTGTATTTTTCCTCTTGAGGAAAACCTGTTGAGAGTGAACATTTAAATTATCCTGTACTGAAAAGGATATACTGTTAGAAAAATATGTAAATATAAATCTCAATCTACATGTGATTGGTAAAACACATTTTTGAGTTATTTGATAAGATTCGCTGTATTTTTCCTCTTGGGGAAAACCTGTTGAGAGTAAACATTTAAATTATCCTGTACTGAAAAGGATATACTGTAAGAAAAATATGTAAATATAAATCTCAATATACATGTGATTGGTAAAACACATTTTTGAGTTATTTGATAAGATTCGCTGTATTTTTCCTCTTGAGGAAAACCTGTTGAGAGTAAACATTTAAATTATCCTGTACTGAAAAGGATATACTGTAAGAAAAATATGTAAATATAAATCTCAATATACATGTGATTGGTAAAACACATTTTTGAGTTATTTGATAAGATTCGCTGTATTTTTCCTCTTGAGGAAAACCTGTTGAGAGTAAACATTTAAATTATCCTGTACTGAAAAGGATATACTGTAAGAAAAATATGTAAATATAAATCTCAATATACATGTGATTGGTAAAACACATTTTTGAGTTATTTGATAAGATTCGCTGTATTTTTCCTCTTGAGGAAAACCTGTTGAGAGTAAACATTTAAATTATCCTGTACTGAAAAGGATATACTGTAAGAAAAATATGTAAATATAAATCTCAATATACATGTGATTGGTAAAACACATTTTTGAGTTATTTGATAAGATTCGCTGTATTTTTCCTCTTGAGGAAAACCTGTTGAGAGTAAACATTTAAATTATCCTGTACTGAAAAGGATATACTGTAAGAAAAATATGTAAATATAAATCTCAATATACATGTGATTGGTAAAACACATTTTTGAGTTATTTGATAAGATTCGCTGTATTTTTCCTCTTGAGGAAAACCTGTTGAGAGTAAACATTTAAATTATCCTGTACTGAAAAGGATATACTGTAAGAAAAATATGTAAATATAAATCTCAATATACATGTGATTGGTAAAACACATTTTTGAGTTATTTGATAAGATTCGCTGTATTTTTCCTCTTGAGGAAAACCTGTTGAGAGTAAACATTTAAATTATCCTGTACTGAAAAGGATATACTGTTAGAAAAATATGTAAATATAAATCTCAATATACATGTGATTTGTAAAACACATTTTTGAGTTATTTGATAAGATTCGCTGTATTTTTCCTCGGTCTCGCTGCCTCAGTCATAGCAACCATTCGTACACCCCCAGCAACGGAGTCCCGACTGCATAGCAACCATTCGTACACCCCCAGCAACGGAGTCCCGACTGCATAGCAACTATTCGTACAACCCCAGCAACGGAGTTTCGTGATTGTGCTTTCGCGACTAATTAGAAGTTTGCAATTAATTAGTTTATCTAGTTATCACTTTAGCTCTGAAGATATTTATCCCAAGTACAATTGGTGTGAATTGTTTGGCATTTCGAAAAGTAGCAATTTGCTTTTCCAAAAACTTATTTTTGATACTTCAAAAAGTTTCTTAATAATCATTGTTCCTTTGGATTAATTAACATCATGATGAGCGGCTAAAACCAAGGTAAGTGCCCAGATGTCGTATTATTACGTTCCGTGCATCAATTTCGTGCGTTTTGATGTATAGACTGTGTTGATGGGATTACTGGAACCGAAGTTATTGACCTTTTAATAAATACATAAAATCCATGTTTTTCGTCAGTTTTTCGCAAATTTTTTTCCACCTTTTTAATTATTCCTTAATGACTTCGGTTCTAATTGTTCTATCTTTCTAGAATTTTTCTCAAATTGGAGAGGATATTACTACGTTTCCAAAAATGTATAATTTATAATAGAAAAATCAATAGTTCTTCTCCTATAATTTTGTAAATATTTTATTTTTATTCCATTATTTTGTATTTTTGAATATTTTGATTGAAATTCTTACCTTAAAGCAACCGTAATTTTTAATTTTTAAATCAATCCACTCCAATCTTTTTTGTCTATTCGGAGCGGATTTCTGTGACTATTCTGAAGTGTGTAATATATGTTTCCAATCAACAGTTAATGAGATATGGTCTAAATAGTGCATTAAGAAATTATATTTCTTCTCGTATTTTCTCCTCGTGTTTCTTCATTTTTTCGCCTATGTAGATGTATTTATTCTGTAGTTTTTTTATATATTTTCTTTTCTCCCCTTTCCTTCAAAATTCTGCGTTTTGCTCCCCGTTTTGCACCCCTGTTCCTTTTCATCTTAACACTTTGCGCATCGAATTTCCTGCGCTTAATTAAATTTAATATTAATCAGCTGTTTTCTCGGTTCCTAATTGTTACAGCTACATGGAACAAAGTTCTAAATTCCTTATTTCTAAATATGCTTCTAATATTCCCACTTAGTAAGTATATATATATATATATATATATATATATATATATATATTAAATATTGATTTATTTATTTTTTATTCTTAGTCCATTTTTTGAACTTTATCTTTCTCACGTTGCAAGATAAGCCCAAATCCATGTCTTAAGATTTTCCATTTCTCTTTCTGTGGATTTGTTCTTTTCAGCTTTAGCATCTATGCTTAGGTATAGGAACTAAAAATTTTTTTAATTGTTTTTTTTTTTAATCTAGTTCTAGATTTAATTTTTTTTTCTCCTTTTTTCTTTCTCCCGTACATTTGGACTACAACTTTTTCACGTTCTAGTCTGCCTCTTTTAAAGATGTCTAACTGAATGACTCATATTTTTTTTAAATTTATTTTCATATTTATATCAATTATTATTGTGTTATTATATCAGAAAGAACTAAATTTTTCTTTTACTTTCTTTATTTTTAATTTTTTAATTTTATTTTTTATGCATCTTTTTATTTTATTTATTTTGTTAATTTATTTTTGTTTATTTTAACGTTAATTTTAATTATTTTATAATAATTTATGATTATTAACTGTACTTTTTTAACATTAACTTTTAATGCTTTAATTTTTTTAATTTTATTTATTTATTTATTTATTATTATTATTTTTTATAATCTTTATATATGTGTAATAATTATTTTTCAATGTTAATTTGACAATTATAACTACTTGTAAAATAAATTAATCTATATAAAATATCTTGTAAATAAGTTAATGTTTAATATTTTATAATTGTTTTTTACAAAGGCATGATATTTTAAACCCTGACATTTTTTTCTATTAAGTTAGGTCTGCTATTTGTTTTGCTGAACTTTTCATTTCTTATAAATATAATAATCTTAATTACTTCAATATAATTTAAATAATGTCAATATTAATTTCACCTAAAGGATATATTTAATTCACTTAATTTGAATTTTCCAGTAGTTAAATACCATAATATTTTCTTTAATTTTTATTTGTTTATTTTTATTTTCCATCTAATAGTTATGAGTAGTTTATTTTAATGGAATTGGGAATTAATTTACAATTAAAACTATTAATTATTTTTTTTACTTAATTTTTAATTAAAACTACAACCTCTAAGTGGAATTGCAGTACATAGTGAGGAGAAGATAATGAGATTACAAGTGTGGAATTTTACCCAAATTGTAGAGCAATTCAAATTGGCCCATGTCTTATTGAGTTGGTTGTTTATGTTATTATTTCTTACCATTTAAAATAAAGAATGATAATCAAATAATTAACAAATAGATTGGCCCAAATTAAAATACAGACATGCAATTTTCAGCGCTATGCTTATCTGATGGACTCCCTCGTATCGATTCAGGTTTAATCTTTATAACCTTTTTTTTTGCCTTGATTAATAATCATTGTCTATTAAAATTTTTAACACAACACCATCAGTAGGGTTACACTGATGGAACTTTCTACTGAAATCGTCCCATGGGGTTTCCTTCATGATGCCGCTGTCTGTTTTTATAGTTGTTTTTTATTATTATTTTACTTACATTTTTTATTACATTAAATCACAGGAATTTGACTCATTTAGTCTGTACATCATATGTGCGGGTTGATGCATGGGACGGGATGATCATGGCATCTGGGTCACTTCCGCTGTATCTAATGTCAGCCTTTACATTTATAGTGATTTTTTTCCCTCAATAGTATATTCTCATCATTACTTATTGTTATTTTTCTTAACAATAAACCTATTGGTTTAATCAGCTTTCAACATTTTCCGAATTGAACACGCAAATTTTAATGTCCGAATTGATTTCACCCATGAAACATACCTACACAAAGGACCCAGGAAACCTGGACTTAAATGGTTTAGATTCAGACCTTGGCATTATTGATAATCTTAACTCTCATAGTGATGAGGTTTTTTTGCACCCAATGGTAGTAAAGTCAACATCACAAATTGAAAAAAGAAGGAAAAAACAAAAAGTTAAAGATGCAACACCACTTGCAATGTTGCAATCCCTAAAGAAAATCATCGAATCGAAAAATAAGGGCAGATGCATTTTCCAGACTAAGAATCGCGATAAAGCCCTCACTCTCATTAAAAACCTACAAGAGGAATTTAAATTCGCAACTCCACAACTAACACCCACCGTCGAAAAGATTGACCCAACATCGAAAGAGCTCCTGCAAAATTTAAAGGACCTAAAGAACAAAACATTCCTTAATTAGCAAATGCTATCAAATCCTTAAACAACAAACTTCAAAACTCCACTCTACAACCTCTAAGGAAGAACCTGGAACCAAATCAGCAGAATCCAAAAACTTATAGTCAAGCGGTAAAATCTCAGCCCTGCCTAATAATAAAAAGAGATCCAGCAGACAATATCGGACAAACACTGCGAAAAATTGAAAGTGATGTCAGACTTAACGGTATTTACATGAGAAAAACCCATGTCGAAATCCAATGCAGGAACCATAAGGACATAACACAGCTATCAACAATTCTTAACAATAAAAAAATTACGGCGGTCCCAAAGGAAATACAAAAATACGGCTAATTCTTCTTAACACTCCAGAAACCACCACTGATGAATCAATCTTCAAAGCCATTCAGGAAGACTTAAGTCTGAAAAATTCACAGGATATTAGGATTCTCCAAACTAGGAAAACTCTAAGTAAATTCAACTTGTGGAACTGGATCTTTGAACTAGCAAGACCATTAGGGCTAAAGCTCCTCAAAAATCGCTTCATTTTCCTAGGTTTAGGAAGATTCAGAATCGACCGCTTTTTGACAGTACGTAGATGCCAAAACTGCCAGTCTTTCCACCACACAACTACCAACTGCAGGAATGCCAAGTATTGTGGAAAATGCGGAGGTGAACACAGGACAGATGAATGCACCGAATTGAAATATTTTTGCATTAACTGTTTTGAGAATAATAAAAAAGGATGTCATTACCCTACTAATCACCCCGCATATGATTTCAACTGCCCATCATATAACAACTTTACCAACGAACAGCTAGAAAAAACAAAAAAAAAAACTACAAGCAAATCACTTACCGTAGCTCCACTAATCGATAAATAACTGATCAGCCAATTACTTAAACTAAAATGCCCACTCATAACAGCAACAATACCTCAATTACCAGTAATCACATTTCAAACAGTGCGCCATCAATACCAATTGTACAGCACCCAACTGATAAAAATTTAACTAATTTAACCTGCAACAATATAACTTGTCTCCAAGCTAACTTATAACGCAGCAGATCGGCAACTGCCCAATTTTCACAATACATAGCCACCAACAACATCGATATTAGTCTTATACAAGAACTATATACACTGAAAGGAAGCATCAGGGGAATTCCTCTTAGATGGAAAGTTTTTCATGCAGTGGGGCCGGACAACCCACGAGCGGCCATCATTGTCAATGCACCCTTTAATCCCACAATTATTCAATCAACAAGAGATCTTGTTGTGATTCAGTTGAATCTGCAACCACGTCCTTTACTTCTTGCCAGCCTGTATGCCTCACCCTATGAAAGGATTGAAACTGCTCTTCACCAGTTACATAACATCTTAGTAAGCTATCCGGGAATGTCAATAATTATTGGAAGAGACTTTAATGCGCATAACATACTGTGGGGCTACACTTCTAATGACCATAGAGGACACCTCTTAGAAGACTTCATTCCACAGCACCATCTCTCTATCGCTAATGACCAGGGCTGCCCACCAACATTCGAAGGCCCTGTTGGAATCGGATGGCCAGACTTGACCATAGTAAACGATTTTGCCTTCAGCCTACTAGATCAGTGGGCAGTGACTGACGATGTTACGTGCTCTGACCATAAATACATAACTTTTCGCATCTCTTCGAAATCCATCATCACTTTTAATAGACGTTACAATACCTACAAAGGTCAACACAAGTTTATTCAAAAAATCAAGCCCAAGCTGAATCAATTTAAAATAGAACTTCAACGTGTCAATACACCGAACGAACTAGGACAAATAACTATCCAACTCCTGGATGTTATAAAATCAACGTCAGAAGAGGTCTTCAGTATCCGGAATCCAGTTCAGAAAACGAACCTGTCTTGGTGGACAACCAGCCTGAGGAGTCAAAAGCAAAAAACAAGGGCTATACGAAGATTAATGAAAAACGCACCTACACCAGCCATTAGAGATCAGCTACATCTTAAGTATAAGCAACACCTGGCCATCTATAAAAGATCAATTTTAGAAGCAAAATTGCAGAGGTGGTCACGGTTCTGCACAACGAACAATAAAGAACATGGCATTATTAAACGAATTGTTACCAACAAAACTTTCCAGCCCACACAGTTTCAGACTCTCACGACTACAACCAATACTACTCAGACTACCACCACCATACTTCAGGACCTTTTGAAAGCTACTTTTCCAGCAGATGACATTGCAACTGACAATCAACACCACCACAGAATTAGAAGTCTGTCCCTAAATCCCACAACCATAATGGACCCACCCTTTGCATTCAATGAACTTAAGTTTATTATCAAGAATCTTGTCAATTCAAAAGCTCCCGGCCTAGATGGGATAGACAATGTGATTGTCAAGCTTCTCTTTCGAGCAAATGCAACTTTCCTCCTGCAATATTTTAATCTTTGCCTTACGCTTAAACTTTCCCCAAACCTTTAAACAGGGCCAGGTTATTTACTTTCTAAAGAAGAATAAAAACCCTAGTCTCCCGACCTCCTATCGGCCAATCTGCTTATTATCAGCCCTAGGGAAGGTTTTGGAGAGATTGACCATAGGAAGGCTCAAACATCACTTTCATAAAACAAAATTCCTTAGTAATCACCAATACGGATTTCGAAGCAACAGCTCGACAGAACACGCCTTCCAAAAACTTAGAAACCTAATTGACGAATCACACCATAAGCAGAACTACGTAGCACTGATTGCGCTGGATATCCAGCAGGCTTTTGACTCACTTTGGTGGCCAGGGTTGCGTCAAGCACTGCTACAAACTAGATGTCCAAGTAATATAACATCCTTGATCTTCAGCTTTTTGGAAGACAGATCGCTCACCACGGTTCATGATGGAGGGTGCGTCACAATTCCTCACACCAGGGGATGCCCACAGGGATCTGTTGGCGGCCCCATCCTGTGGAACATCTGCTTTAATGAATTATTAGCATCATCCTGGCCAGAACATACTAAAGTAATTGCCTTTGCCGACGACACATTATTAGTAGTTGATGGTAATACAAAAGCGTCTCTGCAATCACATTGTAATGAATCTTTGCAACATTTTTCAAAATACTGTAGAAACTTAAAACTCACAATTTCTCATCCTAAATCGCAAATCCTTATCCTGCACCAGAAAAGAAAACATTTAAAATCAAATCCCAGAATAACCTTAGAAAATAATAGCCTAAAGCATACTAAAACACTAAAATATTTCGGAGTAACAATAGATTGCAAAATGTCCTTCCTACAACATATCAGGCAGTTAAAGACAAAGATGATACCAATAGTTCAGCGTTTCCGCTCCATGATCGCAAGAGATTGGGGCATTAAAAGTAAAATTACTAAAGCAATTTATCTTTCTGTCATGGAGAAAATGGTTACTTATGGCTCATCCTTGTGGATTCTACCCATGACTGTTAGGAAGCAGCGGCAATCAGACACCCTACAGAGCTATTTTACATTATTAATCACGAGAAGCTTCAGGACCACGTCCACAATTGCACTCAACACACTGGCAGGCCTGCCACCACTTCATCTTACTTGCATCCAGCTAGCACACAAAACTAGGGTACTGCAACTGCAGAAAACTACTGTGCTGGGAGACCAAACCCTCAGTGCGTCTGACTATGAATATCTTGTGCATAAAGACTGTGTCCATCCATCGTTAGGACTTAAGGGGATACACATCCACACTCTGCCCTCCAAACCCTCCTCGCCAGCAAAAGGTCAAATCAAAATAATCACACCTTACATTATCTATACGGATGGATCACATATTGACGGTAAAACAGGTTCAGCCCTAATAATTTATCTTGAAGACAAACAACTTCAAGAATACAAAATTAAGCTGAGGAATAAGAACTCAGTCTTTCAGGCAGACGCCATAGCAATTTTTGAAGCTATCAACATCATTGATGAATAAGGCCTCAGATCTGTAACCATTTGGTCTGATAGCTCATCAACTTTGCATGCGTTACTTAACCCACTTCACACATCACCAATAATACATGCCATATAGGAAAAACTAGCAGCTGCAACTTCGCATATCCATCTAAGCTGGATTGAAGCGCTTCAAGGTGATGTTGGAAATGAGTGCGCAGACATCACTGCAAAAGAAGCCACAAAAATGGATGAATCCGAAGCATTAGTGATTCCATATCCAAGACCTTCATTTATCAAATAACTGAAGCACTTCACACTTCAAAAATGGCAGTCTCTGTGGGACAATGCAACAACAGGTCGAATAACCAAACATCTACTCTCAGAAGTCTCTAGCAAGCTAACGTATGATAATCCATACCTCAACCAGCTGCTAACATTTCACGGTCCATTTCCACAGTACTTCCAAAGATTCGGAAAGGCAGTTTCCTCCACCTGTATCTGTGGAGCCCAAGAGGATCCTTTCCATTATGTCCTGGAGTGCCCAGAGACTGAGAAATACCACCTAAAGAAGAACTCCCAACAGACCAACATAGAGTTCCTGAGATTTTGCTTGAAAGATCGTCACCGCAGATTACTCCTCTCAAAGCTAATGATTCATCTCAACAAACGAGGATTAGAACTTTGTCAGGATTCAGGCCACGCTTCCACAGACGATATAGAAGATTCCACAGACGAATCAGAAAACTATTCTTAAAGTTAACGTTCTTCCACAATTAATAATGGTGTATAAATTTTTTTATGAACTTAATGAAATTTATGAACTATATGTTCCGAATTGTTTGGACTTTTCGAACATTATGAGCCCGCTTTAGAACTTTAAAAACTTTTTGAATCCTTTTCCCTTTTAGTACCTTAGAAACCTTTTAAATAATTTATTTTGAGCCTAAAATGCTTTTAAAAGCTAAGGTGCTTATTAAACTTGTATAAGCTGCCATATAGTTATCAACTTTCGCATCATGTCATTTTTTTTCCTTTTCATAATTAAGTGTTGATACTATTTATAATCTTGCTTTCAATGTATATAATGTTTTTATTGCATAATTACCCTAGAAATTGTTAATTATCTTTCATTGATTGAAAATTGTTTCTCCATTGTTTGTTGTATATGTCATATTTTATTTTTAACTCAGAGAAAATATTGAATGCTATTGCCTGATGTTCAACTGGGCTTAAAGCCCCTTAAAATGTTTTGTAACTTCTTGCTACCAATTTGTAAGCACAATTTCTTTGCCTTGTTAAATGCCACGATGGTGGCGCCCTCACGGACCTCGTAGAGGTGTGGAGCACACTAGGTGTTGGGGAGAGGGCACCCCTTAACCTTAAGGTACAGTCCGGGGTCTCCCCACACAGTTATGTATGTATTTTTCCTCTTGAGGAAAACCTGTTGAGAGTAATTTAAATGTTTAAATTATCCTGTACTGAAAAGGATATACCGTTAGATAAATATGTAAATATAAATCTCAATATACATGTGATTGGTAAAACGCATTTTTGAGTTATTTGATAAGATTCGCTGTATTTTTCCTCTTGAGAAAAACCTGTTGAGAGTAAACATTTAAATTATCCTGTACTGAAAAGGATGTAATCGATAGGTTTATGTTTCTTAGCAAGTATTCAGTACTTTGGAATTTCTACATCACTCAAAGCATCTGAGAATGGATTCTTGTAATAAAATCATGTGGACTGGATAAAGAAGGAAATGAATGCGAGGATTGGGAAGGAAATGAGAGAAAAGAAGGATATAATTGATTAACATGCTGTTGTTTTATTAATTACTGTTGCTGCTAAAATAACAAAATAAAAAATGTAATTTGTAGGCTAAAGCTATCTTGTTATTCCTTTTGAAACAATTTTAGTGGCGAAATTGCTTACAGTTCTATAAAATGACATTTTTTAGGTAATTGAGTCAATATAAATAATCCCATGTGCTATCTTAGTATTGATTATTTTCAATTTGAAAAACTTATACTTAGTTAAATTTATCTCTATCATATATTCATTGAATACGTTTAAAATATTTCATTATTATTCGTTAGCAATCAAAACTTATTTTCTTAATTGGCAAAACATTTCGTGATGAATCTCAAGTGTATGCATCCATTGTGTACTGTTTCTGAAAATACCTTATATTTTTAACCTCATACTATTTTAAAAATTCGCTTTTGAAAAGAAATCGATGATTGCGCGATTTTTACTTCTTTTTCTACTTGGTGAAGTTTGAACTAAACGTGGTCGCAATGTCCTCCAAGTGAAATGATACCTCTGGAAGTGTCATGCCAAGTATCGGGTGTCCTTACTTCAAAATCACGCGGACTCGACCCGGGTGCTTCTATCTAACAGGTAGAGCCCAACTCAGGGCTAGACATAGGAAAGCATGCTGGTGCCAACAATTTCTTTTTCTGTGCATTTTATTAATATCTTAGATTATGTTACAGATTTGCCGATTAACTCTGGGGAATAATTTTTATTACTATTTTCATTAGTATTTAATTCGTTCTTTGAATAAAATCAAGAATTTTTTGGAATTATTGGCTTGAGAAAATATTTTAAGGACATTTAAATATATATTTAAGTTTAAAACATGTGTGATTCATGACAGAGGTAACTTAATATTACGCTACCCTAATATTGAATAACTTGATTTTCTATTTCATATGAAATTTAATTCAAAATAAACTTTTTTAGATTTTTGTGTGGTAAACAAAAGAAAGCATATTTTATTTTAAATTAAAACAGTATTTTCAGATACAAATTATATCACATTCTCAATATTCAAATTATATTATATTTCAATCGATAAAAAAACCAATGCTAGTTATTTTACAAAATATATAATAAAAAATATTTAATAGATATTATAAATGAATTATAAGGTAAAATAAATTTAGCTTTTTAAATAATCACAAACATTTGTCAATGACTATTGTTTCAGTTGTTTTGATGTAGTCGTTTCATAGTTTACTTAAGAAATAAGAAATGAATATTTTTATTAAAAACCAATAAATATTCCAAGGAAAGAATAATGTTTAAATCACATCTCAAAATATGAGCAATGGGTGCTATAAATTATTGATGATATTCAATCAAATTAAGATTAAAAATTAATAATTAAATGTTATCAGCATTATAAGTGTATTATAATATATATAATATTAGCCATATAGCTGATATTTGCTTATAAATATATTTCTTACATATAATTAATATTTGACATATAATAAGAATGTCATTTCCTATGACATTTACTTTTGAAATATTATAACACATTTTATGTTCCACAAAATCATCATTGTCACTAAAGCAGTAAAACCCTACCAAAATATATTTTCTTCAGATTTTATTCGATTAAAGTCTAAAATAATGAATTACATAAGGTATGTAAAAATACTTTAGAATATATTTAATTATAATGTTTTTCATATGTCAGTTTATCTTCCTGTTTGTTTCTTTGGCAGATGAAATGAAAATTCAAATGTTTGTATAATAATTTGGTAAGTTTATCCTTGAAAAGGATACAATGCAACACACACTTTTATTTAATGTTAGAGCTTAAAAAATTACTTTTAGTGGTATATATTCTCACCTGTTCAAAAGTAAGGAAATGACCATTTATATGTTTAACAATTAAGAAAGCATTTATGAAAATAATCCTATTTACATTTTTGTAAGATTCCAGTGCTAGATATTTTGCAATTATTTTCTGATTCACAATGATTCACAAAGCAATTTGCACGATAAACACAAAAGAATCTAATTTCTAAACTAGTCTATATCTAATAAGTATTAATCTTTGATCTAAGCTAGTGAAACGAATATAAAAATTGGGTGTAATTTCATCTCTGGTAATATGAAATGGTTTTAATATAATATCACAACAGTTAAGTTTTACACATTTGTATTTTATACACAATCTAAATAAACTTAAATACAGAATAAGAGGAGAATTACTTATTTGTCATTATATATTAAAAATTAAATATTATAAATAATCTCATCCCTTAATTGAAAAGACATTATAATTAAAAGTCTCCAAAAAAGTTAAATAACTAAAAGTTTCCATTAATAAAGTCTTTTCACAGAATTCTACATAAAATCTTTAATAAAGGACACTAATTAAAGCATACATATTTGACAGTTCCATAAATATTATTTTAAATATAGGAGTGAAGATGAGATTATATAATGCATAGAGAAGAAACACAGCAATCAATATGAATGGTAGAATGTATGCTTATATAAGAATATGTCATGGCAAACCTCTTAAAAATTCTCTCAATAGTATTAATTAAAGTATTTTCAAAGAAGTGATTAACTGTGGTTTTGAAATGCATCAGCAAATAAGCTCTCAAAGTAATCTTAAGATAAAAACAAATACCGAATACAATTTCCTCCCCCTTCGAAAGATTTTCGTCCATTAGTTAGATAGATAGAATGAGTAACGCAATTATTAAAGTTCAAAGGAGTATTGTGTTTGAAACTTCATCGATTTTATAATTAAATATTGTAAACATGATAATGGAATTAAATTGAATGGTGATTAAAGACAATAGAATTTTCATATTTATTGAGAGAGCAATGTTGTTTACCTGAATACCACATTATATCGACTTTGCAAGTTATGAAACAGCAGAATTAAAATATTATTTTATTTTGGGACCAAAAAAGGAAATACATTGCTCGCCGTTAAAATCCCATTGCCATGAAGTAACTACAATCTTCAATAGATATTTATCATACGTAAGCAATATGGCTTGAAGATAGAGTGATTCAGTTTTTTTGAAAGCAGCTTAAGAGTTCCAAAATATTAGAAACACATTTGCCAGCTCTGATATCAAAATGATCCTCTCTGGTAAGGTCGCTTATATGACAGACTTCAAGTTTATACCACACTTCATATATTAGAGCAGTTAAAGGGCAGTCGGTGAGAGCAACCCATGAATAGAGGTTGGTGAGAGGTCTGGAAAACACACCAGCCTGGAAGATAATGAAATACATTCTGCAGCCAGACCATGACATGCATCATGTTTTTGAAGGATGATGTTTCGCTAGCCTCTATGGTGGAATTCCATCACTGCTCTTTAGAAGACAGAACTGTGCAAATCTCCTTTCAAATGAGGGCAGCATTTTTGTATGAGCCTTCAGAATGTTACACGTGGAGCCAAAACGCACCAACAAAGAGGAGGCTGTACCATGCAGCAATGTTTTACTCTCAATTCACAGTCTCTCACGTGTCAAGGGAAATCAGGTTAATGATCGATGTGCCGTCAATTCGTGTTGTTTCTAACATTGTCTCTGTCACGGGCTCTTTGTTACCTAATACTAAGTCATCCCTTTTCAGAGAAAAAGGTATTGTGTTTGATTCCAGTCACTGCTAATCAACGGAGATCCATGCTGCACTTCTGCATGCTGTCTGTCAAGATGGGTGATTGGAAGTTTTCCAGTTTTCCTCTCAAGAGATATATGAACACAGCCTACTATTAAAAGTCATCCAGGGAGACAATTCGTGGAGGATATTGAAAAATTCCTTGCAATTGCCTTTGGTCCTTAGGTTGCCCACTACGTGGTGTCAAAATTTCACCGTAAGTGCTTATCGTGTTATAATAGCAGAACATCTCTTTTTGCAGCATAAGATCCCGAGTTTGAACCCAGTCTACACGAGATGTGTGTCAGGGTTCTGCCTTAAGAATGTATGTCTTTAGAAGTGTGTGTTTGGGAATTTTCCGGATTTCTTTCCTTGCGAATAAGGAGCAGTATTTCTTAAATGTCCTCTCGGAAGGCAATTTACTCTGTGGATAATAAAATGCATACAATGGATTCCGGCTGCTACTCTGTACACTATGCGGTGTCAGTATGTCGTGTCAGGGGCTCATCGTTGCTTTATAATACGAAATTGCTCTTCGAAGCATGAGGTCTCAAGTGGATCCCAGCCACTGTTGAAGAACGGAGATAGATGTTGCGTTTCAGCATGTACGCCTGTCGAAGTGGATGCTTGGGAATTTTCCAGATTCCCTTCCTTGCGATATGTGAAAACGGATCACTATCTATGAAAAGCCATCCCAGGAAGTCCATACGCTGTGGTTATTAAACAATTCCTTTCAATCGTCTTCGGTCCTTAGGCTGTCCACTACGCAGTTTCGAAACTTCGTCGCAGTGGATTACCGTGGCTTAGTTTCGGAATAAGGTCCTTGGTTCAAGTTCAGCCATTACAGGATATGAATGTTGTGCTTCTGCTGTAAGCATGTATGTCTTTCGGAGTGTGTGTTTGGGAGTTTTCCGGGTTTACTCCTTGTTGACGCATTAATGTGGCCCATATGTATGAAAGGTCCTCCCACAAGGCAATTTGCAAGGTTTATGCGAAGATGTCTTACTAAGCCTGTTGGTCGCTTAGCTGTCAACTACTAAGCTGTGTGAAAACGTTGTTGGAAAGGGCTCGCCATGCTCTAGGGACAGCATCACGCGTTTCAGAGCGAAAGGTCACGGGGGCGTATCTAGCCAATGTTTGATAACTGGAGAGGGTTGATTCGCTTCTTCAAGCACTTCTGTTCAGGTGAGTGCTTTGGATTTTCTAGGCTTCGTCCTTTGCGACACGTGAATGCAGTTAAATATATGGAAATCCTCCAGGAATACATTTACTCGGTGGGCTTTAAAATGCCATACATCATCCTTAGGCAGTTAAACAGCCAACAACGTGATGTCGAGTCGTCACCACAAGTGATCACTTTGGCGTAGTGGTAAGACACCTTTCCACAAGAAAAAATCCCAAGCTGTTGGAACTGTTGATGAACAGGAGATGGATGTATTCATGACTATCGCATTGGATGCTTTAAGGTTTTCTAGGTTTCCTTCCTTCCAAGACGTGAATACAAGCAATAGTCTTTAAAATGTCCTCCCGAGAATAAATTACTTGGTGGACATAAAAATACTACGCAACAAATGGCCTTCGACTGCTAAGCTGCCCACTAATCGGCGTCAAAACGTTGTCTCAATTGCTTACCGTGACCTAGTGGTAGAGCAGCGTGTGCTGACCACAAATGAATGTAATTTAATTTTCCTGTGGTTGGCATAGAGATTTATTTGTGAGGGGGCGCCGGGTATGTTCATGTGGAGAGCGCATGGTGAAGTGAAGTAAGGAGATGACCAGGAACCGGTTTTGGCGCCAGGAAAGGAATGAGGGAAGTCGAGATTTGCAGAGACAGACCGGGCCCGAACGCGAGCAGCTGCCTGAAAAAATATCGGAGCCTGGATCATTGTTAGACCAGCGCCGGACGCTTGAGTGGACACAACTTTCTCGGACACTTGGAGTGGCCGAGAAAAAGGCAGCCGGGACTGGAGCAGTGCAAGTCGAATTCCTGAGAAAAGAATATAAACGGGAGATTGGCTGCAGGGACGAACCAAGTCGCACGATATTCCAACAGCTGCTGTGGCACCATTGCAAAATCCCTCGAGCGAAAAAAGGTAGACGCAGAATAGCGAGGAGTTCCTGGTCCCCCGGTGCGTGATTAAGCCTTGCCCACGTGGGATACCTGGCGTCTTCAGATGACTTTGTAAATTTCTTTTGTGTAATTCACTAGTATGTTGTCCAAAATAACTCTGAGAATCATTATTTATCTTGTTTCAAATTTATCTGTAAAATAGTATTTTGTTAGTCCAAGTTAATCTGAAGATATCATTATTTGAATTATTCTAAATTAATCTGTAAGATATATTAGCTGTGTAATTTCTAATTAATCGGTAATAAACTTAACTTACTAAGTATAAACCTGGAAATTTGTTAAGTGTCTGTTGATAATATTATTTAACTAATAATTCACTGCCTAAAAGATTATAGGTATAAAAAGACACTTAGTACAAGCGTTTTTCAGAGCCTAAGGTCCCGAATTTGATCTCAGTAATTGTTAAAGAATATGGCAATTTTGGTATGTTCCCGTATGTCGGTCACAGAGGATGCTTGAAAGTTTTCTGAGTTCCGCCCCATTAATGCGACTCACATTTTACGAAAATCCACCTGGAAGGAAAATGACACTGTGATTATTGAAATGTTTTACAACATCCATCAACTACAGATTACGGGGTTTCAAACCTCATCAACCATCAGTACAATTTAATAGTGGACTTTCTGCACGCGAGCCTGTTTCCCAAATATTGTTCTGTGATGTGGCTTACAAGGTCAATGTTATAACAATATTTCCATCCTCTAGTGTTTTAATGAAGATATAATAAAGATACTGAATATCATTCATCAAGGTCTTCAACAACCTGTAAACTCCACTCTCGCATGACACTGATTGGATATCGACAAGTGCGAGTGCAGTATCACGAACGATATTCCCCACTCTCGACAGTCAACGAGTCTGCTTCCAACGATTGTTCCCTGTCGAGGATGAATTAGAGGAAGATCGTTGGCCACACAGACTACGGATTATAATTTTATCGACTGCTGGTAGTCTTTTCTCCTAGTAATGCTGATAATCGTTTCTTACATTTTATTCCAGGTTTTATGGTTTTACAGGCTGGACTTTACGATATACTATTTTTTAAACTCCAATCTTACATAGTGATTTCCGAATGAAAAATCCACTGTACCACTTTTCTTGTATGCGCTGTTTCTGATGCCATTTTTTCTGCGTCATCCAAATGAGTTGAAATCTTATTCATTTGCATACTTCAACCTCGCTTCCATGTTTGTAAGTTTATTCCTTCTTGATGTTGCAAGTTTAATAACTAATGGTATATTTAATCGAAAGAAATGTTTTAAATTTAAATTCAAATTTACCAAAATAAGCGATAATTCTACAAATACAAAACGTTCAGAATATTCTAATTTCTTGTCAGAAGAATGAGTCAAAAACTTAAAGTTCATTGGAAAATTAAACATTGCTTTTCTTTTTTTTCTTTTGTTTTCTTCTAAGTATTGCAACTACAGTATCAGATTTAAAGTTATAATGCTGTTATAAATAGTGTCTAAACATAGCTAGAAAGGGAAAATCAATATAATATTCATTTTATTTCTTTTCTTCTAAGTATTGCAACTACAGTAACACTTTCAAAGTATATAATGCTGCTATAAATAGTGTCTAAACATAGCTAGAAAAGGAAAATCAATACAATATTCATATTTTTTGTTTTCTTCTAAGTATTGCAACTACAGTAACACATTCAAAGTTATAATGCTGCTATAAATAGTATTTAAACATAGCTAGAAAAGGAAAATCAATATAATATTCATTCTTTTCTTTTCTTCTAAGTATTGCAACTACAGTAACACATTCAAGGTTATAATGCTGTTATAAATAATGTCTAAACATAGCTAGAAAAAGAAATCAATACAATATTCATATAAAATTGATAATAATACAAATTTTTTAAATTATAAGAATCATATATAGTTATTAAATAGAGGAAAAAATCATATTTACTTATAATTCAAATATTTTATGCCGCATGATTTTAGCTGAAATGAATAACACAACATAGCTAAAATTGTTCTAATTTTATTCCCTTAAAATGATAGAATTACAGTATTTTTAGATTTTGAGTTAGAGTTTGAATTATAAAAGTTATTGAAATAATTATAAACATAATCATGACATACTGATAATTCAATAACATGCATTGTTAATATCGTAAATGTAAGATTGTTGCTCAATCAATGTATAGCAGTGTACAACATAATATCTAGTTAGGGAAAGAAATTATTTCAATGAATCCGGAGAAATTGATACTCTCTTCGTCTGACTTCATTACGATATATTTCTATCAAAATATTTGTATCTAAGGGAGAATAAGCTAAATATTGTTTCATGTTAGATAACAGGAATGACAAATACCACTAAGATTGTAAAGACTGACATGGCTTTGAAGAAATTATTTTATATATGGTTCTCGACTTTCTGTTCTTAATATTATGCTTCTTCTTTTTGACAACTTAAAAAGGAAAGTAAGTAAATTTTAATGATATGATATGGCACAGAATAAAAAGTTTTTATGATTTCATTAGAAAACTTGAAGATCGCTTGAAATTTTGGACTTAAAATTGTAATTATAATCTTATATAAAATTGTAATAATAATCTTTCCGCTGGTGTAGCCTGGATGTGGAGAGGAGGGTGCCAGCTCAGGTGTGGCCTCATCACCTGACCGTGGTTCAAAACTACGAGGCACCTTAAAAAGAGCAAAGTCGTAATTTCACCTTCGTGGCGCTCTGATCCAAACGAAAGACGCTCCCTATTGACTTAATTCGCACTGCCAAAGGCATAGCGAGCTTGGCTTGTCCAAGTGTCATAAGCAAGAACTACAACATATTGCTCTCGAAACTAATGTAAAAGAGTTTCGGCAATTTATGTTTCTCAACTAGTAATGCAAAATAAATTATATAAATTATTTTAAATCATGTATTTAATTTTTAAAAATATAAATCTGAATTAATAAAATAAGTTTATAATGTTCCCATTTATTTATTTTAACATATTTTTTTAATTACAATAATTCTTTATGATTTATAATAATATTTTGAAGAATTTCAGTTAGTTTTAATATTAAAATAATACATGTTTAAGATAGCTATAGTAATATTATGATGATACAAATACACTAACAGACATGGAAAAGGCAACACTAAGAAGGGGTGGCGAGAAAATTATGCAAACTTCAAGGTACACGCTCTTTACTGAGTTATGCAAATGATGTTAAATGCGCAGGTCTTCAGCGCACATAGGATGAGATATTAGATGATGAATTAGCATAGTGTACAATATTCGCGCCGTTATTGCTGCTTGGAAAATAATCGTTGACAATTTGCTCTTGATGCAAAGGAAGCCTGTAATTGCAGAGAATGCCAGACCATCGTAGATGGAGTCAGTTCCAGCAAACATGAGAGTTTACGAAGGACATGTTGATCGAATTCAGAAGGACAGGTTGGTCATAACGCAGAAGACAGACACCTGGATGTGTCCACAGTGCGTGTGAATATGGTTGGAACAAGGAGCCGTGGAGCATTTGCAGGGTGTCGGTTCAACCAGAATGACGTCAGAAAGAGTGGATCGACGCGTCTTTCGTGAGACTGTGGTGACACAGCAAAGCACATCTATCGAAAATCTGCAGCATGTGCAAGATACCCTGGATACTCTCATATCGAGCAGACTCTTTTGCCATCGATTGGTTGCTAGTGGCCAGGGTTAAGGGCCTACATTTAGAAGACTGCCAGTGACCCAGCAGCATAAGCGCCAACGTCTGGAATGGCGCCGGATTAGAGCGATGTGGACTTCGGAATGGCACAGGATCGTCTTCTCAGATGAGTCACGCTTCTGTTTCTTCAGTGACAGTCGCCGCGTACGAATGTGGCTTCGACGAAGAAACAGATTCAATCCTGCAGCAAGTGTGCAACACGTCACCGCACGAGAAAGTGACATTATTGTTTTGGCACCATTGCATTCGATTCCAGGACACTTCTAGTTAGCATTCACGGTACTATGACAACTCAACGTTACGTGGATGAATTGCTTAACCAGTGGCACTCCCCTACCTTCAAGGGGACCCTAAAATCTGCAAGGTGTACAGCTGCTCTTCCCCGGCCACTATTTTTGCTAGATCTCTCACCAATCGTACACTTTTGGAATATGATTGAATATCATTTTCAGACCCTGCCAATGTCTCCATCATGAGACGCACTTTGGAAAATGGTTAACAGGGAATGGAGAGTCATTCTTTTAATCGCCATCCGTACTCTCATTGACTCTGTGCCTTGACGTTTTGCTTCGTGTATGGCCGTCGATGGTGGTACTACAATTTGTTGAACCGACTCTGTTCCCACTCTGTCTTATTCATATCATTTCGAAATACAGATCACTTAGTGTTCGTTGCTGTCTCTCTCTCTCTCTCTCTCTCTCTCTCTCTATTTGTCGAATTTCATCACTTTTTGGAAATTCTTTCTTGGTGTTGCATTTTCAAAATCGCGTTTATAGTGTATATATTAACGTGTGAATGTAATATTTACTCCAAATTTCCTCGCTGAAGTATTTATAATATAGGATTAACTAATAAACCAACTTAAAATTTAATCTCTTATTCAAACTTTCAAAAGACTAATTTTAAGATTGACAAGGAACACTGTATAACCATTTTACACAAGCGTAAATTCGCATTCATATAAAATATATATATAGTTTTTTAATATTTCTTAATAAATAGATTTATTTGTAAGGCAATTTATATGATCCTTAATTTTATATTTATATTTTTCTATTTTCATTGATTTAGATAAAATTTTAAATTATTTACAGGGGATCCTTTTAAAATTTATTTATGATTAATTTAAAGTATTTTTTCACTAGTTCAATTTATGAATCAATTAATAAATTTTAATGTCCTTGTTTCATTGTTTGCCAAATTCTATTGATTTGCAGGACCCTTTTTACTCCTAATAATTTTGAGAAACATCATCATTCATGTAATAATTCTTCGAATATTTCAAATGGTTCTAAAATTCTCATAAATAACTTTCGTGTATTATTCCCAGAAACTTTGATGACGCTTGTTTAGTATTATTAAAAACTTTAAAACGATGAATAAGATTGAAAATAGTTTAATATATAGTTTTCAAAGAAAACCCCTTATGTTGTTGTGAAGGAGAGAAATACGTAGAAATTACGACTCATTAAATTGGTTCTAGGAGCACTTAGAGGAGTTCATATTTTGTCTTCCTACATTTTCCTGGAACTTTGGGCCTGAAGCTCCCGGAAAATAGATAAATATTTGATTCTTTCTGTGCTTTACTAAAAATATTTGATATAGAACTGAGTTTATCGATTTTAATTTAATCCTAAATAAATTTTCAATCCTTTAACGCATTAAATTGCTTACGCATACGTAAAAATTATATTTCTTCACCCACGATTCTTTGTTTTAGGCACGTGTTGTCTTACTCATCATAATGTTCGTCTTAGTCCAGATTTTAAACATAAAAAAATCAAGCAATTTTTTTATATTTAAAAAACAGTAATTATGTAATAAAGAATCAATTTTAATTAAAATATTAACAATGAGCTCAAGAGTTTAATTTAGTAACACTATTTATTTTTCGAAATAATCTTATAATATAATAACATTTACAAAATAAAAAGGGATAAATTACTTTCTAAAATGCGTGATTAATTTTGAACAAAGTTACTTGTTGAAAAATTTTAATAGTTTCATTCTGAAAAATTAGAATTAATTCTGTAAATGCTTGGTTAAAATAACAAACTGATGTGATGCTAATTTTGTAATTCTATGCCCTCCTAGATAGTGAAGTATTTTTAAATTAGAATATTTATTTACGAAAATGTAAAAATTGACTCTAAAAATTAAACTCTTTGGGAAATTTTCAAATATTATCATTTATTTTCTCCGAAGTTTTTCAGCTTCCATTTAATTCATAATGCTGATGAAAACATATTTCCAAAGGAAAATTCATTTATTGAAGGAATTTATCTTTTAGCATGTAGTACACGTGAATAGTAGTTAAAACATGTCCTTAGGCAGGAATTTATAAGTTCTAATGAGATTATTAACAATAAAATGAAATGAATTGTAAGATATTTAGTTTTCAGTTAACATAAAGATACTAGATAATACAGTGTGTGTGTGTGTGTGTGTGTGTGTGTGTGTGTGTGTGTGTGTGTGTGTGTGTGTGTGTGTGTGTGTGTGTGTGTGTGTGTGTGTGTGTGTGTGTGTGTGTGTGTGTGTGTGTGTGTTAGTTATACTATTAAAAATATTACAAACTTTATCTCATGTGAATATTTTTATCTCAAACAGAGATGCATCATTAAGAAAAAGTAATTGTGGTTTGTGAGATTTTATGGGTAAGAAAGTCTGTCTAGAAATTGGTTTGTCATTCAAATCAGTGTAATATTTTGAAAAGTGCATACATAATTTTTAAAATACATGTTGTAAAGTAGTTATGAGTGTATATAATAAAAATGTATATAGTATTAAAGCCATTTGTTTAATTTCATTGCAACAATATGAAATCAGTATCGCAAATTAAATGATGTAAATAAAAATTTATACTATGCATATTTTAATAAATTTGATAAACTATATTTTATTTTTATTTTCAATTAGAGCCTACTATTAAATTTGATGTATGCTCTTAGACTTACTATTTGTTATTTTACGACTTCCATACACTTCATTAGAAAAGTTATCCTTTTCCATCCTAAATTTTTATTAATAATCATATTTACTTTAATTTTTTATAATTAAATTAAATTAAATATTATTTTTAAATAAGTTTTTAGGTGAATGTTTAATTTTTACTAAATTTAAGTGGATTCTTAATTTTTATATTGTCAGTTTTCTATTATTTGTTTTTCTATAAATCTGTTAGTTGCATTGATTTCAATGTTTAATTTGAAATAAAATTGAGAATCATGGTTGTGTATCAGTCATTTTCTTTGCACTATAAAAATATTAAGAAAAAATTATCCAAGATTGAGAAAAATGTATTAGAAATTTTACAAACTCTAAATATTAGTATAACATTTTCTTATATTTCTTTTAATGATTTGATTCCCAATCTAAATATATTTTAAAATATATAATAACGATTCTGGGCTCTTATTTTATCTAAATAAATTCACCGATGTTCCATTTATAAAACAGTGTAGATAAATATAATTTAAAATACAAGGTTAACTTAAATTTTTATTTCATAATTTTAAAAGAAATTTTTTACACATGAAGGTAAATCTTAGTAGCATATTTATTAGACGTATTTTTAATTTTACAAATTTTATAATTATATATATTTGTATATATATATATGTATTTATATATATATATATATATATATATATATATATATATATATATATATATATATATATATATATATATATATATATATATATATATATATATATATATATATATATATATATATATATATATATATATATATATATATATATATATATATATATATATATATATATATATATATATATATATATATATATATATATATACGATTTTAACTTAAGAAATACCCAATGGATATAGAAATAAATGATTTCACTTAGTAGTAATTCATACTCTTAGACAAACTGTGGTCTTCATTTTATTACAATAAAAATATAATTTAGGAGAAAAAGGAGTTTTTGTATAGTGCGCCCATATGGTACGAGAAACTTGTGATTCCCGCTAAGTTTGATATCAAAATAGCAGTATATCTTCAAAAATATCCAATGGATATACAAATAAATGAATTCATTTAGTAGTAAATCACATTCTTAGACTAACTGCTGTGTTCATTTTATTACAAAAAATATGCATTATGAGAAAAATGAGTTTTCGAATGGTGAAGTATTGCAAGTGAAAGCAGATTCTCTCCAAGTTTGATTTCGAAACTCCAGTATATCTTACGAAATACCCAATTAACACAAAAATAAATGGTTTCATTCAGTAGTAATTCTTAGACTAACTGCTGTATTTTTTTCATTAAAAAATATATAATTAAGGAGAAAAATGAGTTTTTCTATATTGCACCCAAATGGTACCAGAAACTAGATTCTCGCTACGTTTGATTTCAGGATTCCAGTATATTTTCAGAAATACCCAATGGATATACAAATAAATGGTTTCATTTAGTAGTAAATCACATTAGTCTATATGAGGTATTCCTTTTGTTACAAAAAATAAAGTTAAGGAGAAAAATGAGTTTTTGTATAGTGCGCCCATATGGTACGAGAAACTAGATTCTCACTAAGTTTGATTTAAAAATTCCAGTATATCTTAAGAAGTATTCAATGAATATACAAATAAATGAATTCAATTAGTAGTAATTAACAAT
>JAJQOW010000842.1:0-78995 GCA_037975125.1 Latrodectus hesperus
AGATTACAGTAGAGAAAGTTTCAATGAGTTTTGGAAAAAATGTACATGACGATGTAAATATCAAGTGTGTGGAAACAACACATTCAAAATTATTCCGAAAAAAGCGTTTGCTTGAAAACTAAGGATGTTTGAAATACTATATTATTGAAAATTCCTATTTTGAGAATAAGGTTTTAAAAAATTATACTTAGATAACAATATATTCTTCAAATGTTTTAAAAATAAATAAATATTTTATGAATTAGTGAAGCACTTAATATTATAAAAAATATTTTATCATTATGTAATATGTCTATCATAAAATACATGATTGCTATGCATATTTTTTTTGTAAAATTAATTTTAAAAACTTAATTTTCTAAAATTTTTAATATTTGGAAATTAAAATTGAGTAATTAATCTTATTGAAAATTAAATTTTAAATTTGTTAAATAAAGACAAACTCTTTGAGATAAATTTATGCCTTATTGCTATATGTAATGTTAAATTATTTTGTTAATCTTTCATTTTATATCTAAGACAAAAAGTCCCATGATACTGTAAAGCAAAATACATTTTAAAGTATTATTATCTTTTTTTACGATTTGTGAATAACTTTGTCTTTTTAAAATTCATTTTCTATCGTAATAGTACTTCTACCAACTGAGCTAAAGAAAGTAAGTAACTATTTATAATCTTTAAAATATGGAAATTTGGTTTTACTACATAAAGCTTAACAAAGAACATTATTTTTCACAAATTTAAAAAAATGTGGAGTATAATAGTACAAACTCTTGTGCAATATAAAACAATTCCTTAGGAAAAGATTCTGTAGTAATCTTCTTAATTTCTATTTGTTTTGATTTTAAATATAAAAAGAAACATCCATTGAAATCCATATTTAAATTCCTTTTAAAGAATTATTATACTCAAACTTATTTTATTCTGAACAAAACCAAAGATTATTAAAATTAAAAGTTCATTCAAATGGCATTTCCTTTATAAATCGTTAAAAAAATACAAAACAATCTTAAGACTATATTTTTTTTAACTCGTAGGTATAATTTAAACAAAAGATTATGGAAGAATCAAAGTATCTCAGGAAGAAATGCGTTTTATTATGAATTTAAATAGATTATTCTTCTGTTTGAAAAAGATATTTTATAATGTTAATATCTTACAATTTCGCCTTGAAACAATTTGTAAGCTAAATATAATTCTTTTTTCAAATTAAACTTTACAAATATTTTATTACTGTGATTAATTTGAAAAAAATACCCGATCAGTTGCTTATAACTTTAAAAAATTGTTAAAAGAAACACTTTCTTTCAATTTAAAACAATAAGTAATGTTTAATTTTTATGTAATATAACATACTTCATATGAGTGTTTGTCAGTCTTTAATTTAGAAATTATTAAAATCAAATACAAAACGTTTCATTATTACCTTAAAACTAACGTTTTCAGATTATTTTGCTTTGCTTCATGAATACAATCATCAATAAAACATCATCAATTAAATATTCTTAAATTTTGTCAATTACTAGTACATTTTTGGTTTTGAAAGCACTCAGTTAAAATTATTCATAAAATGAAAATCGATTACATTCAAATTATCTCTCTAAGTTGAATCTTCATTAAAAAATACATCTTGCGATGTTATATTAGAAGTTTTAGCTCCTCATTTTCTGAGTCATAATTTTAATATTTCATGATGTAATTTTAAAATTCAAATCTCGAAGCCAGAATAAATATCCTATTACATAAGCTGATTTAATTTGTTTGTTAATCTTCAATTAAATTCTGAAAAAAATAGTTAACTGGACAAGGAAAAACAATTTAAAGTGGTTATCGAAGCACTAAAACAATTCGAGTTTAGATTGTACTTGAACCCTTGAAGCCATATAGTGTATTAAAAGCCATATTGTTATGTCAATTTAGGTAGTAGCTTGGCCAGAAAATCAAGCGACTAAATAGTCAAAGACTCTTTCGATATCGGATTATTTTGCAAAAATACCATTTGAATCAATAAATAAAATTTTGAAATTTGTTTTTTTCCCTTTAAGGATCAAGTAACAAAACAAGTTACGCTTCATTTCATCTCTTCTTCTTCAATTATCTCTTGATCCTCAAATGAAATAATTTTTGACAATTTAGACTCCTTTCAAACAGTATTTCAATTTAAAATACGAATAATCAAATGTATAGTCCATAATTTGTGATTAAAATAGATTTTGAGAACACTACATAAAATCAAACATTTGTACATATTTTTCTTCCAAAGCTACCCCCAGCAAAATCCTCAATTAAAAAAAATTATGCTGTGTTAAATTGAGAAAAATATTACGTAAAACTATCAGTCAAATTAAAAATTTTATAAGATATTACATGCATAACAATATCCAAATATACAGGGTGATCTTTTTTGAGACAGTGCTTAGACTAATCAAAATATAAGAAAAAAAGATTCCGTAAAAAACAAATTAGTTCCAAAATACGCCACTAGGGCAATTTTTGGCGCTTCTGTAGTTTACAATAAGGAGAATTAGCATAAAATGGTGGTATCAACGAAAATGCCAATATTGTGCGATGACAGCGCCAGTAATAGGGGCGCGTTATTGGAATTTACCCCTACAAAATCAGCTGCTTGCACGAAATGAAACCAATTAACTATGATAAGCCACTGACATTTGCTCTATCGTTTCTTGCCAGTGTAGAAATGCTTTCCCAGGGCACATTGATGATGCTTTCCCATGGCACATTCTGTGGGGAGATGAGTGCCATTTTTATCTCAATGGGTCCGTAAACACACAAAATAGCCGAATTTGGGCTTCTGAGCAGCCCCACACCGTGCACGAAATCCCATTAAATTCCACAAAAGTCACTGTTTAGTGTGGTTTCGCAACCGTATTCGTAATTGGGAATATTGGGCCATTCTTGTTTGAGACCATCACTCTGACAGACCCGAAACGCGCACCATAAATGCAGAAAGGAACCATGAAATGCTCCAAACGTTTGTTATTTCACAACTTCAGAAAAAAACTGTTTTCAACAATCTTTATTTAGGATGATACTCCGCCACACATTATAGTAAGGTAAAGCAGCTATTGTGCCAAAATTTCACTGATGATTGTGTTATAAATCACAGTTTACCAGCATCGTTCCCCTGACTTCAAGCTATGCGATTTTCGGCTATGGGGTTATTTGAAATCTCAAGTTTATGTTAGTAGAGTATCAAATTTGTCTATTCTAAAGGACAACATAACAAAGACGGTGTGGAACATTCGTTATGATATGCTACGTACGTCAGTGGAGAACATTGTGCACAGAATGAATGGTGTTATTTCTGAGAACGATACTCACATTGAATGTAGTCTAATTCCTCACCGGGGAAGTTAATGTAGTAATTAAACATTAATAACTTAACTGTATGATTGTATGTGTTAGTATTTTCCTTTTCGCACATTTTATACATTGTAAAGCGCCACAAAAGGCCCTAGCGGTGGTTTTTGGAACTAAGAAGTTTTTACGGAATCCTTTTCCCCATGTTTTAATTAGTCTACATCCCAAGTTTGGTGCCATTTTGACTATTAGATCGTGCTACAACAGGGCGCTCCAAGCACTGTCACTGTGTGTTTAAAAAAGATCACGTACTAATGTTTTTTGCTACATATAAGAAATATATTTTATTACAAGAAAACTTCTTTAAAAGGAATGCAATAAATAACTGGGTTACAAAATGCCACTAATTGGAGGAAATGTAAATTATTTTGAGTATGTATTAAATACTTTATCTCTAACAATTTATTGTTATTCATTAAACTCAAATATTTTTCTGCAATTTTTATTTCAGGATTGGAATTAAGTTTACTTTATCATGGTTTATCTTCCAATCAAACAGAATCAACAAGATATACATGGAATAAGAAAATTATCTTCTTTTTACAGAAATAATAAAAACAACTCTTGAAGCAAGAGTTTGAACCTGAAAATTTAAAAATATATTGTGAGAAATATTCACGAAATTAATTAAAAAATGTATTTTTCACGAAAAGTAATTACTCCCGGATCAGATTTGAGGTAAAATATTCGAATAAATTTGTCTTACTTTTATTTATTTTATGCAAAAAAATATTAAAACAAAAATGATTTTTTAAATATTTTTTTGATTAATTTAAAATTTTATTTAAAATGCTTCCTTTTTTTATCACTATGTAACCACTTTAAAATTTAAGATTACTGAGAATTTTTAATATCATGAAGAATTTAATAAATCTGTTTCGTTAAATGTATTATATTAATTCATTTAAAAAACACAAGAAGCATCGTTTAATAATATTTTAGTTTTGATGACTCCTTTAATTTTAAAAATGAATTTGATTTTCCAAATGTGACACATTTTTTAAATATTTTTAAATTAATCACAATTGAAATAATGCATGTTTTAACATTCAAAAATAATATAATAATATGAAAAAGTAAATGTTACTTTTTTTTAAATTTTCTATTATTCTATATTTGAAACTAAATTAGGAATAAGAAAAAACTTGGAATTTTTATTAGACACTTTTGATTTAATTTTTATATTAAACACATAATATAATATCCCTTATTCTTATAATAATTAATTTCTTAAAATCAAGTAAATGGAATTAACTCACACATGTAAGTTTATAAATCTTTTAATTGAAAAAATATAAATTATTTTATTTAAATGCAGCATATAACTTAAAGTTTATAATGACAACTTGTTACTTTAATTCTCATAAAATTTGTGAAAATTCCAAGCTATTTTACAATCTAAGATATTAATATCATGCAAATTTTCTAAAATACCTAGGAATAGCTAAGTTATTTATGTTCATGACCACAGTACTTAAAATTACTCAATAAAATATTTGAAAAATCAACTTTCATATTATTTAAATTTACTCAATTTACTTACAGAAGCAAATTAGATATAAGCAAATGTTTTCTATAAAAAATAAGCTTAAATTATTGAATTAATTGTGTGTATGGTTAGATATGGAAATTAAATATTTGATTCTTTTTCCTATAAATAAATATACATACACTTTGTATGTTATTAAGGCATTACAACACAACACAAAATTTTGAGTTATTAATTGCATCTAATTACCGTTTATGGAAGCAAAGTGTTACTGTCTCATTTTAATTTTCTCAATCGTCCGAAACAATCACTTTAACGTGTCAAACGAAACAATCACTTCAACTTTTATTTAAGAAATATATATCCTTAATGATAGGTACAGAATTTGTAAGCTTGTGTAAGCAATATTAATAATTTTACAATAGATTTTATCCTAAAAATTAGTTGACAAATTAGTTTTTATTTTAAAATATGTTTTAGTAGAAGTTCCATTTTCTATACTAGAGAGTTACACCTAGGCTCCATTAAAGGTTTATCAGACTTTATTAATAAAGTGGGTGACCCGAGCAACTGGAACTAGGAAACATTGGGTTTGGAGTTAATGGTACAAAATGCTGATAAAAGCAGAGGTGCCCAATGACATACAAACCCAACCTTAAGAAGAAGAAGAGAAGAAGAAGAAGTTCCATTTTCATGTAAATCTTCAATAATATTCGATGCAATATATTCGTTAATGTTAGTGGCAGATAACAAACTCATGTATACATAATTTTAAACTATTATGAATTTTAAAGTTTAAAGAAAGAATTTCTATTCTGTTTAGATTGACGGAGTGCGTGTATGAAAATAATTTAAATATTATAAATTTTGGAAAATCTCTAAAACATTTTTTTGAACTTTGAAAGTTGAATTGATAAATTTAATCAGAGGAAATTATCAATTTTGAATAAAAATTAAATTTTAACAACTGATATTTAGAAACAATAAAATTATGACCTGGACATACAAATGATAATAACTCCATTCATTTCACAAAATATTACAGGATTCTGAATATCAGAGAAGACTTTAGGGTCCTTGGAGCAAAAAATTGGAGGAGTTTGGCTGCCAGTGGAGGTGGCTGGAAGCAACTTGTTCAGAAGGCCCTGGCCCATCCTGGGCTGGCGCGCCATGAAGGATGAGGATGGAATAGGCAAGGAAAATCTCTTTTGCAATGTAAGTCTGATTACAAAAATTTTGCTGAAATATTCGAATTTTAGTCAGGTTTTAGCGGTCGCAGTTACACGTGATAAATTAAAGAGAAATGATACACCTAACATACCTTCTTGGCTTTCAGAAATTCATTACCTAATGGCGTATTCCGATGTTTTTCCAATGTGCTCAGTGTCTGACAAAGTTATTTGAGAAAATTTTTGCCATGAAATGGATGATGAAATATTCGTAGACATTATTGAAATTGAATTGTAAGATAATGGGAGAAAATTGATGAAAAAAAATTAAACTTGAAGGATGGATTGGATGTATTGAAGATATCTAGACATTTGTTGTCAAACAGATAGGAATATCTTATTTTGCTGGTAGTATTTATGTTCAGTAATTGCAAAACAAGTATAACATTTAAGCAACAATATCCGCTTATTTTTCCTTGATTCATATTTACTTTCAGGACGCTCCGTGGCTGAGTGGTCAAAGCATCATTCCTCTAATCGCTTGAGATCGTAGGAGTGTGGGTTCGATTCCCCCCGTGGCACTGGGTGTTTTCTTCGTTATCTTCTGTGGTTGTACATCCGTCATTGTGGTATTTGTCCTATTATCGACGAAGACTTACAAGTGGTTCTCAAGAATAAAGCATACAAGTTTGAATATATGTAACATAATATGTAATGTAATAAATAAAAAATGCTTTCATTTTTAAACTTATTTTCTTTGTCAAGAAATTACTTTTAAGGGTGTTGTTACATGGTATGTTCTCTTCAGTTGTATATAAAATATTACAAAAGTTTTTAAACTTTTAGTGTTAACATTTTCACTTTGAGTGGTAAGATGTTTCTTTTGGTAGATAAGAAATATGTTTCGTCTGATTTACGAAATAGTGTCTAGTATGCACTTGTCTAGTGGTCAGCGTGCCTGACTCTGGATAGGGAGGTCCTGGGTTCGAATCCCTGTTAGGACATGAGTATAATTTCTCTTTCTGTCTATCCTGTATGTGTCCTTTCCTTGTATGTGTGTAGTGTGAATGGTTGCCTACCCTATAAACGGGTTCCTATGGCATGTTTGTACTGAGGAAGTAGAACTCCACACCTAAATATGGTTCAGTTGGAAAAGTGGAGCAGCGCACCCCATAACGCCAGTCTAGCTGGCACACGACAACAACAACAACATAAAGTAGTGTATTTTAACAGTCATTTTCTTATCTCATGATTTTTTTCCATCACCAAATAAAATCTTAAATTTGCATTGTTCTGATGTTTTTGTGAGAAATTGTCTTACGGTATATATTTTTTATTAATGTTGCTAAAATTCCATCAAATTAGATACAGTTAATTATTAATATCCTATCCCTAGAAATTGTTTCATGTGTACAAAACTGTGGCATTCAGATTACACAACTTTTATTGGTACTTTAAATCTACGTATGGTTTTTATCTTGTCGACCATACCTTATTTATGTTTTTAAAAATCATACATTGTTTAATGTTGTCATTTAACACTATGCAAATTGCAAATGAAGTTTTTATCTACTTCATAGCATAAAGATATAAGAAAACGGTTATGCTTTTACTTCATATTTAAAAAAATTAAAATTTGTTCGAAGACAAATTTTGGTACTTACGTATTATCGCAACTATGCCAACCTCCGGGATAACTTGCCAAATTGGCAACCCCATGTCGCTCGCATCTAAGGCGCTGAATTGGCAACCATGTGATTTTCTTCGAATTTCCCCGCTTGCCACCTTTCTCGGCCTAACCGTTCGTTGAAAATGGCAAGAATACTAAATTGCGAATCTGATATTTACCGGATTCTGAAAAAGATGCCGTTACACTTTTATAGAAATATAACATTTTATCGCGCGGACGCCAGGAAATGTACAAACACTCACCCGTTGAAGTTTTATTTTGGAAAACACATTTTTGGAGGTGCAACGTTGCAGTCTAATCAATAAGCGGGAATAAGAAGTGGTAATTGGTTTGAGGGAAGCTGCGTATCCCATTATTAACAGCAGTAAGATTCATGCATTGCTGGTGCAAAGAATTAATTAACAGTCATATTTTGTGATGAAGAACGTAATTTAGCTGACCAAACAGTTATAGACTGGAATAATTATATGAGAGAGAAGTTTGTGTTCTTCACATGGAAAGCTAAGAAAGAACTAAAATAGGTGGACCTGGCCGCATTGTGAAAATAGATAAAAGCTTGTTCACGAAAAGGAAAAATAATTCGGGTCGAATATTGCCAGAGCAATTGATTTTTGATGGCGTCTGTCGAGAGACCAAACAAGCATTTTTAACAACCGTTCTTAATAGAACTGCAGCCACGCTTTTCCAGAAAATTGTCGAAAACATTGAGGAAGGGAGTACACTTTATTCTGATAGTTGGAGAGCGTATCAGACTGATCAATTGGCAATCGCTGGATTTAATTATTTAAGAGTAAATCACAAATATAATTTTGTCGACCACGAAACGGGTGCGTATACCAAAACAATCGAAAGAATGTGGGGTTCCGCGAAATGGAGGAAAAAGAGACATCGGGGTACAGGAAGACACCATCTTGAGTACTACTTGGCAGAATTCATATGGCGACAAAATCAAAAAATAATAAAAAAAAATTTTTTATTCTATTCTAAAAATTATTTAGCAAAATTTTCCACCAAAACGTAATTGATATATCGTCAAATAAAGGAAAGAATTACATAGATAGAAATTACGTATTATTTTTCTTCATATATTATTATTTTCTTTCATACTGTTTCAACACATTGTACTTTTCAATTGCACGCTCCATGTCCCGTCAGCGTATACCATTTTGGAATTGGCCCGGTCTTATGTAATGCTGCCAATATGGTTGCAATAATACGTAAGTACCCAAATTTTTTATCTTGAAAAAGGTAGACGAGATTAAACATAAGTACCCTTTTATCACGTCCTCTAAATATGTTCAATAATGCTTCATGGTAAGACGTTTGACTATAATCTGGGATTTTTTCTGCCAGGTTAAATCTCCTTTTATTCTGCATGAAATTATTTGTATCAACTCCCATATTTCCTTTTAATATAATTACTATATAGATTGGAAACTTAAACAAAAATTTTCAAACTTCTGGAGCATTCATATTTTTTATAAATACTTTTTTTTATAAATTCTATAATTTTTCTAAAAAGATCACAAGCTAGTAATTCGATAATACTTTTTTAAAATTTTTGAAGCACATTTCAAGTAAATATTCATGTATCAAATTTTAAAGCTATCGTGACCGTTTCTGAAACGGGGAAAGACTTAAAAGTAAAAACCACTATAAAATCCCTCATCTATATAAGAAGATAGCACAGATTTCTTGAGCTTATGTTTGTTAAATGAAATCAGGAATTAAGATTTTAAATGTGTTGTTTTCGATTCTTAAGAAGAACAGGAGATATTAAATAAAAATGTTGACAAATATTTTAATCTAATGATATACATTTGTTAAATTTTTTAATTTAACAAAAAATATAACAAAAATACTAACAAAATTTATTCATATGTTTAAAATAGTATTATAAAAAAATGTGATAAATCAATAAAAAATTCAAACCATAAAATTTTTCTTGAAATTTACAAGCAAATTCTTGTTTGAAAAAGCAATTTTTCAATATAACTATTGCTTTTAAAATATTTATAAGAATATTTTTTGAAAAGTGTAAATAATTCTTTAGATAAAACTATTAACAAATTAATGAATTATGTCAACTTAAATACAATTTTACGCTATTGCGTGATAATTACTGTTACATAATGGGGTAGAATATTTTTTATTATACACTCTTACGATCATCTGTAAATTTATAATATAAGTCGAATCACGAAGTTCACAAAACAAATATTTGTAGTTTATATTTAAATGCTACTTATATAAGTAATATTTCTGTGTAAAATATATCAGGCAATCTTAGATCAGTTATCTATCAGCCATATTTTGTAAATTTTTAAAATCTGCTAAGCGTTTTACCACATAAAAATATTCAAGAATTAATGAATTTGCATACATTTTTTTATTTGCTACAACTTTTTCAGATAATTACTATTATGCATTTACTCATATTTTGCAAAAATGTTTTTACTACATTAAATCAAATAGCTTAGATAATTGAATTAAATCAAATTTCCACGTCGTAAAATAAATTTTTCACTACCAACATTGAAATGCTTGTTTGAATGCCGTTTTTTTCATCGTTAAAAAATTATGTTAGTTAAGCATCTACAAAATCTCATCTACCTAAAATATTAGAAAACTAAAAATAGATTATAAATGATAACAAAAACTTTGCAAATTAATGAACAGAAATACATTTTAGATTTGTTAGAATTCCTTAATATAACAATTCCTTTTCTATATATTTGTTTTATAAAGATTTTTATAACATTAACACAAATTTACTACGAACTAATTATGAAAATAAAATTTCATACTATGAAAAAAATATCTGTAATTCACATTTAAATACATATTTAAAAGAAATTCTTTATTTTCAAACAAGATTATTAATTTAGCATCTACTATTTTTAATGTTTCTATAAAGGATTAAAAAGAAACGTTATTATTAATTTAACAAAATATGCTTATTTATATTTGCAACAATTCTGTAAGATATTTATAATATAAATTGTCATATAAGAATGATAAAATGATTTTTTTTGCAATTGATATTAAAATCTTATTACAATAAATTCATTTTAATAAGTACACATAACCTTGAATTAAGTAGTCTTAACCTTGAAAAAAACCTTGAATTAAGTTTAAACAACATATTCAAAATTATGTCAATGGTTACGAATTCATGAACTTATTCATAAATTAATAAAACTTTTATTTCTTTTAATTACACCTAATAAAAAGAATAATCTAATAATAAGAAAAATAGTTACAATACACTTGTATAGGTTTTGTCACAACTGTCCACACTATGAAATTTTATCAACTAGTTACAAAAAGGTTTTTCTAAGACATTATTTAAAGTCACAAAACCATTATTTAAAGTTTACACTCAGATACATGTTATGTACGGATGATTATCAAAATAACGGAAACAACTGTGAATAAAAGCGTAGTCTTTATGCGCTTTATAAGCATTAGGATATAATAATGGCTATTAGGTTAGTAATTAGGGCATTGGTCTTTCGTCTGGAAGGGCGGGGTTCGATTCCCAATGCTGCCAAAGACTCATGGAATTCATGCGATATAAGTGCTTGTTAATCGAAAGTCCTGTGATCGGTCGTTTAGCTGCTATCATAGATGTAGTTTTCTGGAGATAATTTCTTCCCCCTCCAGATTAATGTCAAAATTGAGAGAGTGCATCCTCTGGTGGTGCCATCTATCAGTGGAGTTTAGAGTAGAGTCGTACTTTCACCTTAAACGAAAGACGCACCCTACCGACTTTAACTCGCATAGCCAATGGCATAGCGAGCTTGGCTTGTCCAAGTAATAAGTAACAACAATAATTGATTTTTTAAATAGAAGTGTATAAATTTCGGTAATATATGGATCATTGACATTCCATTAGTCTTGGATTTTTTCAAAGCATAAGTGCCATCTCTTTTTTTTTTTAAATAAGCCAATTTATGAGAACTTTCTAACTGAAGCAAAAGTGACTGAAATATCTGGATTTTCAGGAGTTTTTGAAAGTATGGTGTCTAAAGTAATGACATCAAACACACAGCCCGGTAACCAAGACAAGATCGGCAAAGCAAATAAGTAGACTCACAGATAATCTCAATGAAATGGACCACCTATTAACCAGGATGGCATAAAGTCTAAAAAAGCAAACAACTGCAGCAAAAATGATCGTAGAACTAAATAAACATTTGGATTTTCTAATCTTAATAATTATAATTAAAAGATAACTTCATTAACAATATATTTACAGTAGAGCAGCAATTCTCAAGCCACTTTTCAAAAATGTTAATGCAAATGTCATCTACATGCGGAGTCACAAACTCTGGTTCGATTGATAAATAGAAGGAAATAGGCTTACCGTGGCACGGTCACAAGACAAAGTACTTTGGATCATATGGTCCTGGATTCGATTGCGGCTTCATCTAAATAACGAGAAAATATTGTTGCTCTTCTGTATGAATATCTATAGGGAACTTCGGAGTTTTCCAGGTTTACTCCTTTGTAACTCATAAATTTAGCCCATAATTTATGGAAAGTTTTCCTGGATGGCAAATTACGGGGTTAAAACTGAAATGCCTTAATATGGCATTAGGCCGTTAGGCTGCCCGCTTTACCCCGTATAGATCTTAACATCACTATAATTGAATTGTTATGGCCTATTTTACACCTTTCATTCTGTAACTGATATTTCTCCAACGAAATCTCTACCAGAGCTTTCAGATATCTCCATGAAAAATGGTATATTCCTTTATACACCTATAAGAACTTGTATGAATTGATTTCCTGATGACCCCAAATGTATTATTAATTGTTGCAAATGTGGTAATGCACCATGCTAACAAAGGACTAATTATAGATCTATGGATTTTACGTTAATTTCATAAACACTTATTGTTGTGTTGTTGTTGTGACTTAACCTCTTTAAGGATCTGACATTAGTCAGATCAACTCCAATAAATTGTTGACAGTCAGAAAGTCAATGAATAGCAGGAAATCTGAGGTCAAATCCTCCCGGGAAAGTTCAACGCAATCCAGAATATGTTTCGGTGAGGTTGGATGGTAACAGCATTTTTTACAGTGAGATATTTTCTTGTACCACATTCAAACGATAAATATTTTAGATGTCCACTTGACAATCTGCCCAAGGCAGTCTGAGATTTTCGGTCACATTCTATTTCCAGAGGAGTTCCAGGAGATGTTCCAGAGCACCATTGGTGCGTGGGTGGAATTTGCCAAATTGAATTTAGTCTAGATTTTTCATTAGAGTAAAGTTCCTGGTATGTAAGTGATGAACCAGTGGGCGTATCTTTCTCACTCCCCTCTTTGGCCATTCTATCTATGTTACACTTATAAATGTATTCTTTTCAATCACTTTCAGCTTAGTATCTACGAACATAATTTGCAGACATTTCAAAGCTCTTTATAGTGTAAATATTTTTGAATTAACAAACACATTTCTCTTCATAAAATGTAAATATTTCTTATAATGTATCGATATATTTTTTTTTTAAATTTGAAATCACTTTTGGTTTAAATAAATATTTTAATATCCAAAAATATCATAAATTAAGTATCAACGAACACAATTTAAAAATTTGGAATAGTTCGTAAATAGCAGAGATAATCAATATACATTTATACGTATATATATGTATGTATAAATAAATATAAACGAAATTATTAAGTATATATATGTACTTTATATTTGCTACAATTGTATAAAATAATTCTATAAAACTTGTTACATATTACTGATATTAGCCTTAATTTTGTTAACAGATTGAAAGTTTTGCAGAAACCACAAAAAAGTTTCTTCAGACCACCTGAAAGTTGTCACATGAGCTTAAGAATCGAATTCCGAAAAGAACAGTCCAGAGATTCATAACGTCACTCCCAATAAACTTATCTATACCATGTTTGTGTAGGATCTAAATCACTTTTGATCAAATAAATCAAAACTCAGAAAAAAACTGATCTATTCCAGATTATGTTACTAAATTCCATGAAATAGAAATGTGTTTATGTTTTGTTTTTTTCTAAGCTTTTTTTTATCTACATTATCTCTAATAATATTTATTTATGGAATAACTATTGTTTTTACATAATGGCACTGATATCTATCCATTTTATTGAAAATCAATCAAATAAAATATTCGTAAATACATATTTGAAGTAAAACTGTTCTTTTTATGTACAGAACACAATATATATATATATATATATATATATATATATATATATATATATATATATATATATATATATATATATATATATATATATATATATATATATATATATATATATATATATATATATATATATATATATATATATATATATATACTGTATGTCCACTAAAATCCCTTGCCACCCTCTTAACTTCCAGGAGCAGCTGTGCTTTCAACACACTCTATTCCGATTAATTCCTAGGTTTAAATAAATCTATTCATAGAACAACTATCATTTTTTTATGAATTTGAGAAATCCCTCCCTTTATGCCGCCCAACTTGTCTAGTGGTCAGCGTGCCTGACTGCGGATAAGGAGGTCCTGGGTTCGAATCCCGGTTCATGCATGGATGAACTTTCTCTCGCTATCTATCCTGTCTTTGTCCTTTCCTTATATGAATGAGATATAAATGTTTGCCTACCCTATAAACGGGTACCTATGGCATGTGTGTATTGAGGAAGTAGGACTCTTCATCAAAATAAATTTTGGTTGGAAAAGTGGAGCATCGAACCCCATAATGCCACAGGACAACACCAACCAAGAAAGAGTGATTAAAATGAAGTCATTTTCAATGTATTTTATTAATTACGTTATTAATTTTGATACAATTATTTTTATGTTTTTTATACAAGTTATGAATTAAACAATTCTTATTAATTAATAAAACTAAGTAGTTATTTATGTTTGATTTTTTTTGAAAGCGAGAAAAGAAATTTTGTTCATTCATTTTTAAATTGTATAATTTTTCAAAAATATTGTTTTCATACAAAATTTGCAAATAAGTTTTTATATTTAGGTAAATATTTTTGAGTTATGTTATTAAGTAAGTCATTATCACAAGTTACGTAATATGTTTATAAAATTATTAGCAACATTCAAGAAAATTTGAGGTAAATTAAAAATAAAAGAATGGCAAAATAATTTAGTAAAATAATTCAATTGTGTAAATAATTTATAAAAATGTATTTCCAAACAGTTGTTTTTAAAACTCTTAAATAATGTGAAATTGTGAAAAAATTTCTTAAATGTCCCATGTTTTAAAAACTATTTTGATCAGAATAAAATTTGCATAAGTATTTAATATTTATAAATTATAATTCCTTAGATTAAACCTCTTGCCATAAATTGGAATTTTGTGCATATAAAAAATATTGGATTTATAAGAATTTTGCATTCGTATTTATTTGTTTCTTAAAGTTGTTTTAAGTGCTCCAAATCTAGAGATTAAATCCAAGTTTAGATTCACATTATGCACTAGAACATAAATAAATAAAGAAGCAAGCTTATCCTTAGTTTAAAGTTTCTTTAAAAATTACTCGGAAACGGAAAATCTCCATAGAAGTTATTGGTAAAAATACGAAAAGGAAAAGTTTTATTTTTCAAAAAGCTTAAATTTGAGCCAAGATTACAGTTCAGAATGTTTCGCGTTTCTTTTTATGTATGTCCTAACTTTATAAGACTACAAAATAACGGAAAGATTTATAAAATAAGAACAGGAACAAATTTTATTATTCATAGCATGATTTTAAAAATACTGTAAAATTAGTTTCTTTAATTCATTTTGATTTTAATTTTCCTTTAATTATGCTTTTAATACACATTCTTAAAATGTATTACCTGACTATCATTGTTGAAAATCAGTGATAAATCGTAAAAAGTACAGAAAATCCGATCATTCGGCCAATTTTACTAATATCAATAATTTTCAATAATTATCAATAATTTTTAATCATAAGTACTTAATCATCAGTTTCATATGAATAGCATTTACATTTCTTTTTATTAGTTTTTTTAATTACAGCAATTTTTAATAGCAGTTTAATTATCATAATTTAGAATATAAATTTAACTCTTATCATTATAATGATATCACATTTTATGTCAATATATCTTAAAACAATAATTATCTACTCGTTTTTATTGTAATTAAAATATTATTAATAATATTTTAAAAAGTACAGTCAATATTTATTCAGGAAGCAATTGAAAGTGTGTTTTAGCACCCATTATTAACATTACATATTCATTTTTGTTTTACTAATAAAGATTACTAAAATTACGAGAATTTTAGATTGCGGATTACATCTAATCTTCAAGATTTAAATACTTTAACGACTAGAAGTTACTCATAATGAGAAGGTATAATGTGATCTTTATAGTATGAATATTTTATATGTATAAGTAGGTTTTTAGCAATAAAAATCATTATGATAATTAATTTACTGAACACAATTGCCATTATCGGTAACCTTTACCAACCTTTCTTTGAATAATACTGAAAGCATAACAAAAATATTTTTACCTCTTATTCTCTAAAATATAGATTAAATTCTATATAAAATGATATTTTCCTTCTTGATACTTATTCCACGGCTTTAATTTTACCATTTAGTACAGAGGGTATTAACACACATTTAGAAAGATTTCGATTAAAAATTTTAAAAAAGTAAATGTTTTAGAATAAAAATGTTTTTTAATAGCTTATTATTTGAAATGAGATATATAGTCTGCTACTTTTAAATTTATTCTTCTTTCAAAATGTCGTATATAAACAAGTTGTGGATTGTAGGATATGTTTTTGCGCTTTCCGAAGAGATATATTCTTATTCCAGGATTCAAAAACGTTGTGAAATGCATGGTATTAAAATTTATAAGGTCCAAATAAGCGACATTATTAATCGCACAGGTAAAAACCGTCAATCATTATTTCTACATGGAAAGAAGACTCCAAACGAATATCCGAAAAAAGTACGTACTGTTTCAAATTTTCCTAAAATGAAATCGCTGGTAACAAGAGAAAATCCATCAACACAGAAATCAATTGCAAAGTCTTTATACACATCTGTATCAACAATAAATAAAATAATATAAATCAAGATTTACAACTTAAAAAACCTAAAAAAAATAATGTTTACCAGCTTTTGCTGAGACATGTGACTCAACGCAAAATATTTTGTAGAATCCTATATGAAAACCATTTAGCAGGAGATAAATGGAAATACATTGTGACCCTTGATGAAGCATGGGTTTACATAAATGACGACAACCAAAAAAAAGGTTTATTTATTGTAGGAAATGAGGAGGAAAAAATGGACAAACCTTGTTCCGTCAATGTAAAGAAAGTTTCAGTAAAGGGTTTATGATAGTCGCAGGTTTCTCCTACAATGGGAAATTAAAAATAAGAAGAGTAGAAAAAATGTTAAAATCAACTCATCATACCATCAGGAGAAGATTTTACGTCCAATATTTACAGAAGAAATTCCACTTCTTTATTCGTAAGACATTCAAAGAGTGAAACATCATCAAGACAAAGCTACAAGTCATACTTCGAAACCTACCACTGTATTTCTTGAAAAATGAAGACTTATACAGGTATTGCATATATAACTTTTTAACATATTTCTGTGAAGTCTCCTGACGTTTCAACTATGGTTTAAGGTGCCTTTGGTCTGTTAAAAAGAGCTCTTTCTAAACGCTAACCCACCACGATAGATTGACTCTGGAAAGTAGTGGAAGAGGAATGGAAAGCAATATCCTTGGAAATTTTAAGAAAAGCTCTTCTATCATGGAAATCACGATGCAGATTTCTAGTCCAGAAAAAAGGCTATCATATCGAACATTTAAAAAAATAGTCCTTAAATTTTAAATATTAATTAAACGGCCCCGAAATTGTTCTAAAAATGTGTTAATACCCTCTGTATTTGATAGAGTTTAACTGAACGGTCTCTATGATTCTGTTACTTTCATTTGACTTACAGACTAGAGTACTTTTATTAATAAAGACTGTAAATAATATAATAGTACACATAAAGTAAACATCTTAAAGTATATCAAATCTTGAATACCATTTCCTAAGTTCTGAGGGGATATGTTAACGATTGACATCAAAGTATTTTCAACTCTTCTTCACAAGTACCACAGCCCTTGAGTTGTTGAACCCACAGTTGAGACAACAAGCCTTGTCTGTCTCAACGACAGGCGCCCTCTAGCGTCTTCTATCATTATAATCGACTCCTCTCCAATTTTTGATTTTTAAAATATTTATAAGTCTCTTATAATACCATCCAACCATCTAGCAGGTGGTCTTCTTTTATCTCGGCATCCCTTAGGGTTTTTTTAAATACTAAGATTTTTGTGGGATTGCCATCTAGGATTCTCCAAACATGACCAACCAATCTTAATCGGTTAATACGGATGTTCTGCGTAGTCTGTGGTTATTTATTGAGACTGTACAGTTAAAAATTGTATATCTGCTTCTCCAACATTTTTCTTCTTACACTGGGCCCCAAATAGTTGTGAGGTGTTTTTTTTCCTCTCTTATTATGTAGTACAATTATGCACATAATACAAGTAAAGTATATAAAAAATGTAGATAACTGAATACATTGACGCAGTGTATAAATCGGTCTAAAAGCCTAAAATCAATATAAGTCATTTGTGCATATTCGTCAATTTTTGTCTTCCAATAAAATTTTCATAAATTATGAGTAGTATTAAAAATTTCCAAGGATCATCAATTCATTCATTTATTGTCGTGTGCCAGCTAGGCTGGCAACATGGGGTGCGCTGCTCCACTTTTTCTACTGAACCATATTTTGGCGTGGAGTCCAACTTTCTCAGTACAAACAAGCCATAGGAACCCGTTTATAGGGTAGGCAACCATTCATTCCATATTCATACAAGGAAAGAACAAAGACAGGATAGATAGAGAGAAAAAGTACATCCATGCCCGAACCGTGATTCGAACCCAGGACCTCCTTATCCGTTGTGAGGCACGCTGACCACTAGACAAATTTGTCGGCAAATACCATCAATAATAGGTAAATAAAAAAAGTAAAGCTCATCAGTCATCCTCCATTTATCAATGGTAACTTCAATCGAATCCGTTGAAAAAAATTTTGTAGACTCAGTTGGAACTATTCTGATTTTGTGGCAACGTTATTGCCATATAAAATCTTGTTCTTGCTGTTGTAATTCAAATCAAATAGATACATATATAAAATTTCTGATCATAAATCTTGTTTTGAACCTTTTTCCTTGATAATATCTTTCGTCAATAGTTGAAAATTACGATTGATGTAACAGTTTCACGATCTAAATTTTTCATTGTACTAGAATTTTCCAAGCGAAAGGTCAACGTGAACACAAAATGAGTGTTGTTCTTAATGTTTGTCTCACATCCTTGTTCAGAAACATCTAAATAATCTCGAAAACATTTTTGTTTCAGTATGTATGCCATCAAAATGATTAACAATATAAGCACATCAGATGTTATCATTTCCTTCGATTTGAATATTTAGTCAAATATGTGTTTATAAACAGAAATTAATTGTAGAAAAATTTTAATTGTTACAAATGAATATTTTAGAATAAAGGGTTCAAACATGATATTCGTAGCATTGAAATGAGATGAAACTTTTTTGTGATTCATGGATTCTTTTATTTTGTTTCAAATGATGTGATTCGATGCTTTTTATACTGATAATTTTATGCAGCAAAGAAATAATAGAAGCTTGTCCTCTCGTAACCTATAATATTAATAGTTTCATAATTTTAATTAATTTCTTTTTAATAACATTTGACTTTTTAAATTTGCCTTTACCTGGGAAATATTTTTTATAATCTATAATTATACTTATGTTTAAACTTCACTATATTTATTATCACTTTATTTATATTAGAAGTACATTAAAATTATGATACAGATCAATAATTATTTATTAATAATTAAATTACTTATCATTAACAAACATCTTAAGAACTTTCTTCAGTTTTTCTAATTTTAGAGAACATGTGAAAAATATTATGTGCGAAAAATATAATATCACATATGAAGAAATAAAGTTATTTTAATATTTTATATATATATATATATATATATATATATATATATATATATATATATATATATATATATATATATATATATATATATATATTTATATATATATATATATATATATATATATATATATATATATATATATATATATATATATATATATATTATATATATATATATATATATATATATATATATATATATATATATATATATATATATATATATATATATATATATATATATATATATATATATATATATATATATATATATATATATATATATATATATATATATATATATATATATATATATATATATATATATATATATATATATATATATATATATATATATATATATATATGTATATATATATATATATATATATATATATATAATTAAGAGGATTAAAATATTAAAATAAACCAATGCAATTAGACTAAGTATTAAAATAACTGTTATTTAAATTTTTTCTTTGGCAATACTCCTTTCAATTTGGAATCAATTATCTGCTGTAGAATTGATTTAATTCCTTTCAAAATGTATCGAACTTTCCTTTTATTCAGTAAAGAAAAAGAAACTTAACTTTATGTTTGAACATTCAATTGCAGATTAAGAGTACTAGTCTTTCATATTGAAAGGAAACGTATTCTGAAGAAAAAGAACTGCTTTAACGATAAAATCTATAAATGACACATTTTCCTGCTACAATATTCTAATGGGAATAATTTAAAAGTAAAAAACTGACTTATATGTCCCTTAAGCTGAATTAAATTGAGCTTTACTTCACATTTTTACACTGCATATGCAAAGTAATGGAAGAAAATCGAGGAAGAAAAGTTGTTTGGACTTTAAAGAATTTGAAATTAAATAATAAACTCAAAGTAATAAATAAGAATACAAGAGTTTCATTTTTCAATTCTAGTTTTTCATATCATTTTACCTTATGTTTTCATTGAAAGGAAATGGAGAATATGAAATTCGTGCAATAATTTTGCATCAAAAATCAGTAACGCTTTCAAATGGGGTTTTTCTTTTAGAATGCAATTCTTATATTCTACTTTATTTATTTAATTTTTAAAAAAGAGACTCTTTTATTATTATTTGAAATTTCTTACTAGTATATATATATAAGCATCGTTTATTGTTTTTTCTTACTGATTTTCTCAGTGTACTAGCTCTTCTTAAAAATATATTTATACAAAATAAAAGGAAGATATTTATGTGTTTTTTAAAGGATAGTTAAATGAGTAATTGGCAGAACAGTTATTAAAAGAGCTTCTTTATCAAATTATGCAATGAAATAATAGATTTTACATAAAATAAGTATATGTATACTATTAAATAATAAATTAAATGTTCAGAAAAATTGTTGGAAAATTTGTCTATAATGTTTTGCATTTAAAGTGAATTAAATAATTTCATGTTTATTCAGTAATAGTTCATTTGTTCTAATAATAATAACTGATATTTTAAGTTTTTGAGAACTAAATCATAAAATATGTTATAAAAATTAAACAAAGAGTATCATCACATAAAAAGTTTAATGTTTTATAAAAAATAAAAGATTTGTAAATATTAAATTTACCATCTAAATAAATCTCTTAACTTTACATAAACTTAAAACTTGGTCGTGTAATAATATTTTTTAAAAATATTTCAATTAAGTAATAAAGTATATTGATAGAATAATACCTTTATATCGATTGTTAATAAGCGTACAGAGATATCAATAATAACGTTATAAAAATGTAAAAGGAAATTTGAGAAATAAATATGCGCATATTTTTGATAAGTATTACTTATCAGAAATTTGTATTACTTATTAATAAGTATTACATATTAAGTATATTGCTTGTGATTCAAACTTGTGGAAATGAAAATATAAATTCATCATCAAGCATTTGTTTTCGTTTTTGTTTCATTAACAATTATACACTTAATCTGAAAGCTTTTAATTGCACTCGAAAATCTATCATACAGCACAACAAACGGAATTAATGATCCACTCTTCTTAATACAGTACCTGCAAAAAAATATGCAAACATTAATTATGCAAATTAAATGGATAGAATAAACTTCATACTATTTAAATATCTCTTGGAATGATTTTGTGTTTATAATGCGAAGAAAGATAAGGGTTTTTCTTAATTGCCAAAAAGAGCTTTAATAGCTGGGGAAACTGATATAATTACTTTAAATAATTTATTGCAAGGAAGAGAGAATCTGATAGCTCATAGTTCCATTAATTGTATTTTTTATGGAAGGTGCATTTTTTAGGTAATGGGTATAGTAAGTACTCACTTCGATGTTTTTATTTTTTCATTGCATCACTTAAAAAAATCTTTAAAAAGGCAACAAAAATAGAATAATTATTTTAATTATTAAGAATTAAAAATTGTTCCATTCCATCATTATGTTCATTAATAGTTATTCTGCAACTATGCTGACGCGAAATATCTTGAATATGAAATCTCACTCTTTAGTTTATAATTTTTGATAATTAAGATTATCAAGATGAACTTGTTAATATAATACCCATGTCTATTATTTATATAGAACGGAAAAGGTATTTAAATTGAAAGCTATTTGCTTAAAATATTGAAAATAGAAGAGTTAAATTGTAGAATTCACATGTATTTTCTTCAGAATAAATTACATGTCGAAACTGGAATCCGTCATGCCTTGCATACATTTAAAAATTGTAAATTTAACAAATTTGTTTTTAATAATGAATTTAAATATTTTATAGTATTCTATATTTCTTTTAAGTTTTTTAAGTTTAAGAATTTGAGCTCCAGTGGCTCAGTATATTCACACCGCTTCCCGTAAACTCAGCAAAGTGAAGCATCATTTGACGCGGGCAGTGGTTGGGAGGGTGACCACGGTGTACTCTCCTTCATTGGGTTGCTGGAACTCAGTGGGTTGGGAACGTGTCCAAAGTCCTTCCGCTGGTGTGGCGTGGATGTGGAGAGGAGGGTGCCAGCTCAGGTGTGGGCTCGTCACCCGACCGTGGTTCAAAATGACGAGGCACCTTAAAAAGAGCAAAATCGTACTTTCACCTTCGTGGTGCTCTGATCCAAATGAAAGACGCTCTCTATTATTTTCATTCGCATTGCCAAAGGCATTGCGAGCTTGGCTTGTCCAAGTGTCATAAGCAACAACAACAAAGTTTAAGAATTAAGCATTTGGATACTCAGAAAATTCAATGAAAAATTTGATTTAGAAAGTATATATTTAATATATAAAAACTATAATAAAATTATATTCTAGAAGAGAACTTACAAACAATTATAACTAATTTTTCTTCTAGACCCTAATTTTACAACTTATAGCTTCAAAATTATGATTGGTATATAGCAATTAATAACTTCGAATAACCTAAAGCCCTGTATTCTATGTTTACGCATTACTGTGGGAATCAGGGATTAGTTAGTTTACAGTCTCATTTTGTAAGGATTTAAGTGAACAAATGCTGGTCAGTCCAAAACTTATGTTTCAAGGAATGGTGTGCTTCGTAAAATGTTCTAGAAAGGAATATCCTATATGGTTACCTTAAATTACACTGAATTGAAGAAATTTTCTCCGTGGCGAAAAATAGAGACCGGCAAGTCTGGCTTTCTCCTCCAGCCCATCCCTGGTACAGTAGGTCAAAAACAGGAGGAGCATTACATTTTGAGGCTGGCAGACAGGACCAAACGGCTATCCCAAGACTTTTCAGTGGGCACCTGAAATGCATGTCCTTTGAATCCGGCCGTAAAGTGTTTACAACGTGTCCCAAGTGCCATCTGCTGCCGGCCTCCCCGCAACATATTCTCGATTGCTTGGAGCTCACTTTAGAGGATGTTCGCAACAGCCCTCTCCTGGTGCTTGACTTTGCAGGGGTGCATGGAATCGTGGATTTGAGTCTGAAGGATTGGACACAACAACAACACTTTATGTGTTTAAGATACGTTAATTTAAGAAATGCAGTCAATAATATGGCAAAAACTAAGCTAAACTCAGTGGCACGACAGCTTTTGTGGGCCAAGAACTACAGTACCCATTATTGTTTTCATGACTGAGGGCCCTGAAATGTCTCAGTTAGGTGATCAGCCTAACGTGAAACTCCCAATTTTTAGTTCCCTTGCTTGGTACTCAGTTTATCGACCTACTGAGGGTATGAAAGGCTGAGTCGACCTTGCCCAGGGCGAGTATCGAGCCTTGGACCTTTGCCTTGGGAACGTGAAACGCTGCCACTAAGCCACCGGGCTTCTAATATGGCAAAAGCTTACTCCTAACTCATTAGATTACGAATCGGTTTGGTTTGGTTTCTTTGTCGCTCAACGGTCATTTTTTGCACACGAAGGCTAATTAGACCGGGACTTACGGTTTAAAGTGGATTCCGAACCACTACAAACATCCATGCCCAAGGTGGGATTCGAACCCACGAACTGTTGAACCGAAGGCAAGAGCGCTAACCATTCGGCTGCCAGCAGATTACGAATCGAAGCTCAGACTTTATGTTAAATATTCATGCATTTCTTACCGATTGTACAGACAATTAATGTATTTTCAAGCAACGTTTTGACCATTTTGATTTTTGCATACTTATTTTTTCTGACGTTTTTTAAATAATTAAATGTTTTAGAAATAAAAAAACAAAAGAAACTAGTGCGTGAATTAATTCATACTTAAAGTTTTAAACAGTCATGTTTGGAAAATTATTTTAGCGCTTTAAATTACTGAAAATATTATTATTTTTTTTTATTTTCATTCACTATTTTTTAAAAGCTTCTTCGATATGACAACTAATGTACCTGAAGATAAAATTGCATTCTTGTTTCTGTGTTAGTTACTTTTCGAATGGTATATTTTAAAATTATTTTTAGAAGGTTTTTTTTTAAATCAAACTTATGTGTAGCTTTATCTTCTCTGATGAGTAATTTATCTCATAAATTCTGACTCAGAATTTTCAGTGTAAAAATACAGTTTAATTTACAAATACCCATTTATAATTCATATAAATTTAAATAGTAGGAAAATAAAGTACATAGTTCATCAATTCTAATAGAAATTGACCAGTTAGTTACTTATTATAATTATAGTAATAGAAATTTCTATTACCAGGTAGTAAATATTTTAAGACCAGATATTAATAGAAATGGACCAGCTGGTTATGTGCATAATAAGGAAATTTTATGTTTTAAGTATAATTTAGTTAAAAATGTCCATTAAAATATTGTCTCAAAAATTAAGATGAAATTGTGTAAAGTCTTCAATAATTAAAAAACATTTTAAATGAATATAAGGTTATCAAAATTTAGTTGTAAGTAATTGATGTTCACTATTAAAGTAGATTTCGTAACATCATAATAAGAGATACTGAATTTTTCTAAGAAATTAAAAATTGTAGTTCCTGTATATATATATATATATATATATATATATATATATATATATATATATATATATATATAAGATAAGCCTTCAACACAATGTTCTCACATTTATCTCAATAAAATTATTATTTGGTCGTTGTATTCTACAACTGCATTGCATGAGCTGGTTTTTGATTTTTTCTGATTCTTTGTTAGAATGGTTCCATTTTCAATCATGGACTATATAATCATTGATTTTATCATCTTAATAGTCCTTAACTTATACACTGCTGCTCATTACAATTGCGATCGTAGGAAGAAAAGCAAATGAAGAAAATGGTATGACATGCAGATAAAACTAGCAAATTTGTAAGCAGGTTGGAGGTTTATAAAATTGTGAAATTAGTATAAATGGTTGCCAACTTGGAACCTAAAGCAGCCTTACTCCAATAAGCATAACTTCAAAATAGGCTTGAATGACAAAAAAATTAAAAATAACTTATTTTATTCTGCTCATGTGAAGGCTAAATTTCAATAACCAAAGTATATCGAACAAAGTGGAGTATCAAACTTTCTGCAATTCATGTAAGGAGGATAAAATATTTATAATTGGTTAGAAGTCCATGCAGATCTGGGCAACTTTCGACAACTTGACTTGCAATATGTGTTTGTTAAAAGAGGAGTTTTAGCAAGCATCAAAAATGAAAATAAACCATTGGCCTTAAGATGTCAGAAATCTACCAATTACCGTTTCAAATTTCTGTTGATTGGAACTAGAAATTTACGTGTCATGTACCAAATGGGGACCCATACAATCAAACTCTGTGCAAGACCATTATGACGATATCGAATTCAATTAGGCAACGACGATTGGCACAGAGCCTCTTCTGAGACGTATATGGCTATCAGAATGCTATACACAGAAACCGAACTGAATGTCTTCTTTAAGACATTCTGCTACTAGAATATCCAGCTTTGTCCTTGAGCTCAAAGAACTCAGTTGCTGGTTCTATGCGGCATTATCAAAGAAAACTGAATCAATGGCTGAATGGTTGACGTTCTGCTCCAAACACTGACGCTTTATAGACTGGATATTGAACTTGCTGCAAACTGGCTCATTTACTGGCTAAAGATTCATGATGTGATGGTACAATTTTGCAAAGTCAACCTTATTATGTCTCGCCATTCGAACTTTAGTCAGGCCAGGGCATTTAAACCTTACATGCCCAGTATAATGCTCATAAATCCTTCGGATCCATGCTTTCATGACAGTGCTTAGATTTCAACCTATGAGAGTGGAAATATCATAGAACAATAATACACATTTTTGAAAGGGAAAGATTCTACTTCTATCAAATCCCGAAACTCATCTTCTTATTCAAAGCGAAACGGTATATTCTCAGAAAAACCTAATCATAGAAAGTGATTTCCTTCTAAGAAATCTACAGCATTGAATTATTTTTATGATATGAATTGATTTATTCTAATGCATCGTAAACATGTGCTAAAATTTTGTTTACATATTCTAACCTCTTCATTATGGCACGTGCTTTTAGCACTCGGAAAATGTAGACTTTTAAATTCAAATGGAGTATCCGTTGATACCATAGGAATGCATGGTAGTAGTATATGTTCCCCTTTGTGTTTTCCATTTAAAATGGTTGCCTCAATTACGTTATTCATTAATTTTTTTTACTGATAGCCTAGTACCATATCACAGTCGCGTTGGATTTATATTTCGAAGAAAGATGACTGGGGAATCAATTTTCAAAGATAAAACATACGGTGGCATTCCTGATAGACCCAATGAATTAAAAAATTCCTATTGTATAATTATCTGATTCATTGTGATTGACAACAGTGTCTATGGATTTATATGTTGCTTCTTCATCAAATATTTCATTCTGAATCGGGCAGATTATTAAATTTACATCAATGCTTTTGGCTGCTAGAATAGCCCACTCACTAACCCATTGATTATTTTTATATTTCTATGATAAATGAGAAAAATCTTTGGCAATCAATTCTTCAGTGGATTTCACAATATGAAAAACATTTTCTAAAAATGTAATACAGTGTGTGGATTCGTTCCTTTCATTTTAACCATTCCCAATATTTAACAATTGTTTTGCAAATCATTCAGAAGACACATCTTGTTGTAACTGAACACGCGCATTGGTCGTTAAAGATATTTTCTCAACATACTGCCATAACACTGATGATTTGAGACAAACATTCTATTCATCTGCAGGTGTAGAACGTGGTATAACTGAAAGAATGTGTCGAAAGTCACCAGCTAGCAAAATGAGTGCACCACCAAAAAGCTGCTCATTTCTTCTCAAATCTCTTATTGTGCGATTGAGTGCTTCCAATGATTTCTTGTGTGCCATGGTGCATTCACTCCACAAGCTGAAATGATCTTAGTACTTTTTTAATATATTTGCAAATATTACGTGTCGTCGGAGTTTCAATTACTTGCATATTTAATGACATTTCAATGCTGAATGTGCTGCTCGACCACCGTCCAAAAGAGTTGTTGCAATACCAGGTGATGCAATAGCAAGTGCAATATTATTTTGTGATCTTAAAGTTGCCAGAATAATTGAAATAAAAAAAGTATTGCCAGTTCCTATAGGTACATCTAAGAAATATAAACCACAACTCTCGTTAGATATTGCATTTATAATTGTGTCATATGCTATTAGTTGTTCTAATACCAATTTTGGCAGATTAATTCGAACAAATGTTTGTAATTCATGAACATCGAAGTGCGTTTCTTGCTGTATATCACGATCAAAAATGTCATTACCAGGTCTGTTTGGAGCAATCATTCCCAATTCCGTCAGTGGTTTGCTGGCTATTGTCAAACATACATCCTCAATTAAAATCAATGTTTCAATGTATATATTTAAAGTAAATTGAATGTTGGGATTAGCAATTATTCTACACATACGATGTAAAATATCTTCACTCATACTGTTTTTATATTTTTTCCAAAGATCTTTTAGATTAGCTGGAAAATATGTAGTTAGTATGATGGAAAATAGTGTACGTATCTGCTGTGATTGAGTTGAGTTAGAAGCATCAGCAAGTAAAATATCCCAATGAGCATCGCTTTCTAAGCAATTTCATTTCTGGCAAAGCCTTACGAAATGTAGCATACGCAAGGTCATTGATTGTTTTTAATTCCATTCTGTGTTATTTTGATATGTACAGTATACAGACGACTCAATGCCTCTGTGGAATATAAATTTACGTGTTCTTGTATTGCTCTACCTTGCTCAGCTGAAATTTTTTGTTGATGTATTCCACATAAAATTTGTTGGTATTTCAGAGTACAGTACTATACTTGATAAGTATCATTTTTACATAATGTGAAAAATTCAGTTACTCTTGTTGGCGGTGGGGAGATTACTCTTGCACGTACATTTTCTGGCGTAAAATGCACATGCTGTTCATTTTTAAAATGTAAGGTCAAATGAACAACCGCTCATGAATGGAAAATGATAAAATACGCCATACAGCCTTATTGCTGCTTATGTAGCGTCCCAGTTGATATTGGGTGACTTCACCGTTAGATGCAGTTGTATTTTCCACTCCAAACACTGCCATTTAGCTTCCTTTGTTCACATATTTGCAAATATATTTTTTAGCTTTCACTAAAATCCTGTACTCAACACTGATGTGTGCGTTATATGTTTTTAGTAGTTATGGAGAATATGGTACTTCTCAACGATTATCAGCATCAATGGTATTGATGAGTACTTTTAGTTTAATGGATTTTCCCCCATCTTCGGTATATCGTCGTAAATACAGTGGATATCCATCATTGCCTATAATAGTTTCAGCAAGTAAGTCTGTAGGATAATGCTTTGTGCACTTTCCATTTGACATACATTGTGAACTATTATTAAGTGAGAAACGAGGACCATGAATAATTTTTTTGAGACAACATCGTGCAAGTCTTTATCAGTTTCAATGTCTAGTATTTCTGCAGAGATGATTTCATCAATTCTGTTTGGTCTTATCTTTTCCATCATCCATATTTAAAAACGCGCATGTGATGAAACCTCTTTTTTTGCCATTCAATGGAATAAATCCAACGGCGCGTCTCTCCAAATACATAGTGTTTGACAGTAAAATCTATTAACGCGATTTATTTTTTGTTTAAATACACGTGCATAAATATGACAATCTGATGGTGATTGTCCAGTTAATAAAATCTCCTTTATTTCATCCCATGCTGATGAAAAATCTGGAGGATGATATGCGCGAACATAGGTCATTGCATCTTGTGCATATTTATGTATTCGTATTTGATTGCCTGTAAATATGAATGGTAAAATGACCATTTTTCCCAATTCACTGAGATTGCCATCATTTACAACAGCATCACGTAAATGGATGTACTCTTCAGAACGCAATTTGACTTGGTTTAGTCGTATGTAGAGGAGTCTTTCACTTTCTTTCTTTGTATACATTTCTACAATGCATTAATGAAATAACTTTCTACATTTCAACATATGAGTAACAGCATTCTCAAGAATCATCGTTCGATATGCATAATAATTGATAGCATTAAGCTATTTGTTAATGTCCACATTAGCTGTAGGATTTCTCATGTTAATATTAAAATGATACCCATCTTCTCCTTGCCAAAATAGAATAGAATATTGTAATGCATCATATGAGAGAAGCATTTCTTATACTTGCAGGACGTCACCATTTCTACGATGAAGAATTATATAGCGAGAAATAAATTCTTCACCAGCTATGACTATTGCCACTTCATCGATTCAGTTCTTTGAATTGTCTTCGATATTCACCATAAAGGTGCTTTATTTGCCTTAATTATTACTTTGTAATCGTCAGATGACATTTGTTCAATGGCTGTTTTAAATAATTTAATTCATTATGCTGTTCCAATAAATTTTGTAATTCAGCGACAATCTCTCGTTTCGTTTTTTATATTATTTAATAATATTTAATTTATTGAAATCTTAAATGAAACACAATTTAAGTATTTAAAATATTTTAAATTTTAATTTAATTAGTAATATTTTGTAATATTTAAACACACACAATAAATTGAAAAAGATAAGTAGAACGATTCAATATTTTACTTACCTTGTGATTTATATTATTATTTTTATTACAGCTGTTAATTATGAGGGTATTTTATTTTTTACAATTTAATTTGTTTTATAAAAGTAAATTCTATAAAAGTAAATTTCCTGGGTAAAAATTGTAATTTTTCAATTTATTCATGGTTATACTTTTAACAAATATTACTAATTTAATGTTAATTTGATACTTTTGAGATATTTGTTCGGGAGCACCTAGAACCCCATACACACACACAACTCTGATTTTAAAAAAAAATCAAAAACCTAGGGATGTACCTTATAATTTCCCAAATTTTCATGGTGATTGGATGTATAGTTTTTGAATCTATCGAGTACAGAAAAACAGACAAACATAAATATAGATAGATAGATTAAGAGGACCTTATGGTTTTAGTCACTACTGGCATGATTTGTGAAAAGAAAAAAAATGTTAGGTGGAATCATCATTTTTAAAGAAGGCTTCGCTGTGTCTTGAGGTGGAATTTCCACAAGGTTTAAATCTGATTGGAACTCATTCTAATAAATATGAATTATAATATGTATAAAGAATTATCAGATAAGCAGAGGGAGCTGTCAGTATATGGTTATCTTTTAGGAGGTTCAAGCCTCAGATTTCAGCAAGGTGGCAATTTCCCTTCCAATTTTCCAAGCATGTAGGGTTTGAAAAAATTTATTAAATGAAATTGAGTCAATTTTTTCAATGGTTACATATTTCTTTCAATTTTAATGTAATCTAAAATGTTGATGCAGAAAACTTTTATAACGATGCTCAACAATGTACATACTTAGATTTTGTTGTTGTTGTTACTGATGACACTTGGACAAGCCAAGTTCGCCATGCCTTGGCTATGCGAATGTAGGTCAATTTTGAGCGTCTTTCGTTTTAATCAGAGCACCATGTAGGTGAAAGTACGACTTTGCTCTACACACATGCCATAGGTACCCGTTTATAGGGTAGGTGACCATTCACATCTCATTTATACAAGGAAAGAACAAAGACAGGATAGATAGAGAGGGAAATTACATCCATGCCCGAACCGGGATTCGAACCCAGAACCTCCTTATCCGCAGTCAGGCATGCTGACCACTAGACAAGTTGGGTGGCAAAAGACTGTTAATTTTATTGATGATACACAAAAGGGAGTGAGTTAGATGTAAATTGTTGAGAATCTCTAACATAAAAACATACAAAAGAGGATGATACAATGTCTACAAAGAAACTGTGACACATAATCTTATTAATAATTTTTAAAATTTCTATTAAGCCCTTAATATTGTGTGCGCTCTCATAATTGGCAACAAGCATAGATCATGTTTGCTTTCTTTATTTATAAATACATTTTTATTTTAAATTTCGAAATTATTTAAAAAATTAAATGTTGCTTAAGTTTTACGAAAGTATTTGATAATAATAATTGTTTTTTATAATTTTGAACCTCAGTGTATAACTATATATCATATTTAAAATGAAAATTCTTCTGAAAATTAGGAAAAAATTAACTATTTATTAACTAACTTCAATGGTTCAATATTTGAATACAGAAATTTTAGACGATCTCTTTCTAATAGACATAGACATACGCAATGGAACACCTGGTCTGTACCTTAGGTTATCAGGTATGGCTCCATCACGTAATACATCTGGTGTGACAGAATTGTCACGAAATTTGATAACAAAATTGAATTTCAATAGGTCTCTAATATTTGAAATTAATAATTTGACAGAAAAATAACATCAACAACAAAACATTTACAAAATTTTCATTATGGGAGATGATATGAGTTAAATATTGCAATAAAATTGTGAAAATAGGTTATCCCAACACTCCAAGTAGCCCTGATAAAAAATACAAATTATTTATCTTGATAATGGTCATAGCAGACGATACAAGTAGTTTATAACACAAATATGCAAGCAATATAATTAAGTTTCAGTAGAAGAGTATAAAAAAGAGCAAATAACTGGGACAGAGAGATTTTCAATAATTACTAGTGACTCCCTCATGCTTTAACTGTGTCCTTTAATGTAACATTGCATTATTCGCAATACCAAAGAACTGCATTGTCTACACGCAGATAGTTAAGATTACATATGCATGAATGGTATCCTATTGAACATTTAACATTTGCTGTAGGTGATAAACTGTAGAATTTTAAAAGTATAACAGATTGCAATCTGCTGATTCAGTTAAAAGTTTGCAGCAGCTCAGTCTGTGCACTGTAGTAATGACGATTAAGAAAATTATTGAACAAAAAAATATAATTACAATACAAAAAATAATAAAGAGGCTTAAAAAAGTGAATAAAATATAAAGCAAAATATTTTACAGACACTCTAACATTACTAGAAATAATAATGAGCATATATTGCACTAAAATTGCTAAATAGGGTATTTCTGAAGACTGCAATGCACTTGAAGTGATTACGAAATCAATAAATATTTCAAATTAGGATGTGCAAGAAATGCAAATTATGGCAAATACTTTTGTAACTGAAATTTTCATACATAATTGTTTCTCATAAAATATCAGTATCGTAGAAAGTATCAGTTTTGTATAGCACAATTAGAGAAGTCAATGCTCTTAGCACTCAAGGGACAGATCTACTTAATTAAAATAAAGCTTTACATGGCACACATAATAGCTTATTTGTGTAACAAAGTAGTTTATGTGTGGAATATCCAAATTTCAGGATATATTGGTATTAAAAAGATTGTACCCTATTTATGTTTTAGTTATTTACTTTAGTAATATTTTTTAGGATAATTTTTTGTATCTTATGATGAGATGCTTCTTTAAAGAATTAAGGGGACACGGGACGTTGAAATTGACAAAAATTTTCAAATGTTTCAAAAATATTTTTTAACATAAATTAAAAGTCCCAATTGCTCTTTTTCATTTGAAAGTAAATTTTGGAAATCCGATTATCAGAAGCGATTTTTGCAAACCAAAACAAAAAAAATTTTGGAAGTGGGCGTAATTAACCACACTCATTTCTATACACAAAACAGCTAATTTTTAGATTTTTAGTTCATATTTATATTTTATGCAGCAAAAAGTTTTTTTTACAATTAATTTCATAAATTAATTTTGAAATTTCTAATTCAAGTGGCAACACATTTGAATTAACTAAAACTGGATTTGTATTTGTGTACTTACAATATTTCCTTTAGTTGGTGTTGCTTTCTTCAGTATTTCATATGTTGCTTTCATTATCTTTGTTTTTGAATATTTAAAATATGCATAAAGTTAGTTCTCGGTGGCATGCACCTAAAAGTAGGCCTTCAAAGAAAAAGAAACTTGATGCTACTTTCAACAAGAGTAGAATACTTCTACTAGTACTGTCGCCGATGGATTGCCAATTGAAAAGGTGCTGGATCGAGGATCAACTGTCTGTAAGGATCCATATTTCTGAGAAATCATTTTGTGTATTGTTATCTAACAATGAAAGTGCTCTCATGATGACGATGAGTTCCGTTCTGAAGACGGACGTGTGGTCAGCAGCTCTTTTTATTTTGTTGCTGTTGTTACTGATGACACTTGGACAAGCGAAACTCGCTACGCCATTGTCTATGCGAATCTAAGTCAGTAGGGTGCGTCTTTCGCTTAACCAGAGCAACACGAAGATGAAAGTACGACTTTGCTCTTCAAATCCTCCAATAGATGGCCTTACCAGAGGATCCACTCCTGCAATTTTGACATTGATCTGAAAGGTTCGAAATTTTTTCTTCACAACTTTGCGCCCATGTTAACTGCTCAGCGACCGACCCAGGAATTTCGATTCCACAGATTTAACGAGCACATAAATCGCATGTACTTGGTGGGTCTTTGACGTCCTTGGGAATCAAACCCTGTCCATCCAGATGAATGCCTCAACTGTAGAGTGTGTCAAAAAACTTAGTTCTAAGTGTTTATGTTTCATTCAAAATGGCACCAAATATTTTCAGCGTTTGATGTAAGGAGTGATGATGTAAACATCTGAATTAACATTTGCTTTTCAATATGGAATTATATCACAGAATTAAGTAACTTTTTGCGTCTCCATTTCTGTTTTACCTCACGAATAAAGTTATTATAGTCCAATAGTAAAAGAAATTGTTTCCAGCATTTTAATAAGATTCAAACCATTATACTTCAGAGTTAGAATACTTTTAATATGCGTCAGATTAAAAAGTAATACAAAACACCAATGGTTCTTCTTCTTAAATTTGTGTTTGTATGTCATTGGGTACCTCTGCTTTTATCAGCATTTTGTACTGTTAACTCGAAACCCAATGCTTGCTAGTTCCAGTTGCTCGGGTCACCCACTTTATTAATAAAGTCCGATAACTCTTTAATGGAGTCTAGGTGTAACTCTCTAGTATGGATGATGCCTAAAGAAGTTAATCTAAGGAGGTGGCAAGAGCCTCGCATTCGTAAATGATATGCTTAGCCGTTTCCTCTTGCGTATGACATTTCCAGCAAATAGGGTCTTGCTGAAACTGTCCCATTTTATGGAGGTGTTTTCTGAAATAGTAGTGCTCAGTTATGAAGCCTACGATTAAACGTATCTTCTGCCTAGAGCATCTTAGAATTTCAGAGGCAATCCTCGCTGATGATCCACAGATCATACTTGACACCAATGGTTATTCTTTTAAATTGATTAGCTTGTATAATTAGTTAGAATTAAGCATTATCATCGGAAAAGAATTCGTAAAAAGATGATATACATATTTACCTTAATTCTTCAAATCTTAATATTGTTGTGTTTCTTGATCAAACATGAATGACGTACTGTTAAAGCGCATGAGCCAAACCTGGTGTATGATGATTAAAAGTGATTTTTCAAACAGTTGTAATTTATCCAATATGGCTCAAGAAAGATCTTTTTAGTAAGTAGAAAAAGCAGAAAAAATTTGAATTCCAAGTATAACTCTAGATTCTAGATGATAACTGACTACTTGTGATATAATATTAAGAAAACGTTAATATTGATAATATTTTCTTAGAAATGTACATATTATTATGTATAAACATGATTATGAATCATATATGCCCATGCATATTATTTCTTATTCTGTAAGGGATATGTTTTAATAAAGTAATTTATTAAAATAACTAGTTTATTTATTAATATAATAATTTTTATAATTTAATACTCTGGCTGCACCAGAGTAAACATGTAATTGAAACATGTCAATGCTGATTTAGCCATTCTTTTGTAAACATGTACTTAAAATTGCACAGAAATAGCACATCAGCATAACTGTTGAACTAAATTTAATAATTAATAACAGCACCGTAAAAATCACAGCTACAAAATCTTGTCATATATAATGAAATAAGAGCATAAAAAATTAAATGTGTGAAATCGCAAAAACAAGACATTACTTTAAAATAAGTTTTAAATTTTGTTAAAAACTCTTACGAACGAATTTTTTCTTTTTGCTGGAGAAAACATTTTTAATGCCTCCCGCCCTGTCTAGTGCTCAGAGACAACGGATAGGGAGGTACCGGGTTCGAATCCCAGTTCGAGCATGGATATACTATCCCTCTCTATATATCCTGTCTTTGTCCTTTCTGTGTATGAATGTGTTGTAAATGGTTGCCTACCCTGTAAACGATTCCCTATGGCATGTGTGTACTGAAGAAGTCGGACTCCACACCAAAATAAGGTTCTTTTGAAAATGTGGAGCAGCGCACCCCTTATTGGCTGCCTAGCTGCCACACGACAAGCCTCCTAATTTGTCTAGTGATCAGAGTGCCTGACTGTGGATAGAGAGGTCCTGGGTTCGAATCCCAGTTCGGGCATGAATGTACTTCCTCTCTGTGTTTATCCTGTCTTGGTCCTTTCTTTGAATGTATGGGTTGTGAATGGTCGCCTACACATATAAACGGGTGCCTATGGCATGTGAGTACTGAGGAAGTCGAGACTCCACACCGAAATATAGTTCAGTTGGAAAAGTGGAGCAGCGCACCCCATATTTGCCAGCCTAGCTGGCCCATAACAACAACAACAACAACAGTTTTAGTAAACTATATTACATATATAAAGACATCAAAATCTGACTCTTCACTATACGAATAAATAAATTTTGAAATCTCAAATTTTAATTTTAGTTATATTGTAAAGCTACCAAACACGCATTTTGAAACATACACATTCTTGGTAAATGAATTCTTTATCTGGTAGTATAACTTTATCATCTTTGTATCTTGATAATATTGACTATACTTTTTCACCAAATTCAGCGTACTTTCTATCCATTAATCATAATCGAACAGAGGAATTTCATATTATTAGTAAAAACGCGGTACAGTTAAAATTTAAATTTTTCACATGTAAATGCTGTGACATTTATTTCAGAAATAACAATACTTTAATAGAAATTGTTTGAATCTGGAATCATAGTATAAAAGACGTTGTACCAGAGTTATATACATATTCATATAAGATTAACGGTGTTACATACATTAATAATGTTACAATTAAGAATATCAATTTACAAGACTCTCAAGAACAAAAAATGCCCTTATAGAGACTTTCAGCTCGCTCAAGACATCTGCAGAAAAAATGCATCTTAACATTAATTCAGCCAAGACCAAGTATTTGTCGGTGATGAAATCATCTGTGAGCCCTGGGACCTTTCGATTTGAAAATCTTAAAGTTGAACTGGTTGACAATTTTGAATGTCTAGTTGAGAGCTCCAGTGGCTCAGTAGCTTCATGACGCTTCCCGTAAGCTCAGCAAAGAGAAGCATCATTTGCCGCGGGCAGTGGTTGGGAGGGTGACCACGGTGTACTCTCCTTCACTGGGTTGCTGGAACTCCGTGGGTTGGGGACGTGTTCACGTTAATATGTAGTGGCCTCCAAAGTCCTTCCGCTGGTGTGGCGTGGATGTGGAGAGGAGGGTACCAGCTCAGGTGAGGCCCCGTCACCTGACCGTGGTTCAAAATGACGAGGCATTTTATAAAGAGCAAAAGTCGTACTTTCACCTTCGTGGTGCTCTGATCCAAACGTAAGACGCATCTTATTGACTTAATTCGCACTGCCAACGGTATAGCGAGCTTGGCTTGTCCAAGTGTCAAAAGCAACAACAACATATCTGGGTTCAAACACTGATTCTCATAATGACATAAGTTCTGAAGTAAAAAGAAGAATGCTTGCTGCTAAACGCTGCTTATATGGGCTGGGAACTTTCTTAAAATCAAAACTGATCAAAAGATCTACAAAAATCACGCTCTACAAAACCATCATAACACCTATTTTCCCTTATGGGTGCGAAACCTGGACTCTAACAAAGACTCAGTCAAATCAAGTTGTAATATTTGAACGAAAAGTCCTGAAAAAGATTTTTGGTGCTGAAAATGAGAATGGAGTTTGGAGGCACAGATAAACTTTCGAGCTCTGCAGACTTTTTAAGGAAGCTGACATCGTCAATTATACTAAAATATGTCGCTTGAAATTTGCGGGCCATATCTTTGACATTAAGAATTTTTAATAATAGGCCCATTGCAAACATACTAGGGGTTGGCACAAACTTAGATGGACTGATTGTGTAGAGGAGGACTTTAAAGTGCTGAAAGTGACAAACTGGAGAACTGTCGCCTCCCGGAGATCACAATGGAGGAGTATTTTGAGGAAAACCTTGGCCCAGCCAGGCCAGTCGTGCTGAAGAAGAAGAATTTACATGACCCAAATTACATCATGTATACTTATACAATTTATTTTTCGCAAAATAATGCTAAAAATAATACTTTATAAACTTATTTAATGACTTAATACTTGTCCAAAGACAGCAAGGATTGAAATAACTCGTTAGAAATGATTATTATTGCTTTCGAAGCCAAAAAGAAATATCACAAAGATAATATTGCAACTATCCCAATAAGTAATTCAAAAATAGAAAAAAGTTTAATGAATCTTTCCTTGTCCTTGAAGTTTCACTTTATCTTATAAATATTTTACCCAGAATGCATTAGTAAATTAAAATTTTATATAAGTTTAATTTAGAGGAATGCATTTTTTAAATAATAAATGTATTACAATTTACTAAAAAGTACATATTGCTCATTAATTATACTGCAATAACATAAGAACTTTGATCTTAGATATTTTGATTTTATTTGCATATTTACAAAATGGATGCTTTAAAATAATCTCACCTTTGTAAATATATCAATTTATTTATCACCATTATTAATGAAGTAAAAATTAATTTCACAGTGTCATGCCTAAAAAACTCGATTATTTCCTAAGAAGTATCAATTGTTTTTAGAAATAAAAGAGAAAATAAATCGTGATTTTTTTTTATTTTAGTTTAAAAATGTAAGAAAATATCTCGAAAAAGAAAATCTAAAAAAATTATTGGTGGCACTAACCGGAGAAAATGTGTTTCCCGAGAAACGTTACAGACAAGCAAGCTTTAGATCAGGGAATCCGCTTTTTTTCTTTAGTATTTTTATTTCCTATGACCAAGAAAATAAAATTGTTGATTTTGTTTTTTGGAAATGTCTTCCATTGTTTATCATTTAAGTCGATGAATTATTCTTAAAGTTTGTTTTGTAGTTCGTTTTTCTTAACGAAATAAAAGTTCGTATGTTGGAAAAGATTTCGAAGATTCTACATTTTCTAAAATAAGTATGATAGTAAAATATTAGAAATAAAATGTTAAGAAACATTATAATGATAAAGTTAAGATAGCACTGTGTTTGCACAGAATATTTTTAATAAAACTATTATAAACTGTTTTAATTTAACTTTTGATTAAAATTTATCGCAAAAGATATAAATATTTTTAACAAGTGCAATAAAAGTTCTTACATCCTGTTATTTGTTATACAATTTATTTATTGACAAAGCAATTTTGTTGAAATAATTTAGAGTTTTTAAAGAAAAGAAAATACAAGCATATCTGCCAATTTTTGCAAAAAATTGTTCACTTATAAACATTCCTTTATTTATTAGTTTGGTTATCGATAAATTGTCATTTTTGAGCAAATTTTATTTCGATTAAGACCAATTGTTAAAAGTGGATTTCTCAATGCTTACAAGCACCACGACAGATGATAATCTTGAATCCAGGCACTACATAAATTTAGACTCAATTAACAACCATTAATTAGCCCGTTAAGCATAAAAGGGATCTATTTTACAGTAATAGAATTTATAGTTGTATAAAATTAAAAAAAATGTTAGAAAACTTTATTTACTGCATTTTTTGAACAGGAAAATTAGATCATATAAATTTAAAGAGGAATCATGCAGATTAATAATCTTCTTCAGTTATTTTAATACACATATGAAGATACTTGTGAGTAGGCCTCCACTACCCATATTCTAAACTGCTTGGATTTTGCCAAGGGTGACATTCTTAAAGATCCTACATTATATTCGGACTTGTTGGAAATAATGGGTTTTATGGAGATGGTCTAGCATTGCTTGATCATCTGGGATTAGCAAAAACAACAACAGATACTTGTGTATGTAAAAAAATAAAATTTAAAATTATTAAATTAATTAATTAAGTATTTTTAGAAACGTTATATTAAAAAAAGGAAAAGAGAGAACTATTCCGTTATTTTTTTCACAAATCTGAGTCGATCTATGCATTTATAGAAGTGCAGGTGGGCCTTGGAATATACCTTAAGTTTAATATATTTGGAATACTTACCCATCATCATGTTTCTCGTAATTTTGAATCACGGTTATGTGGCTTAAAATTGACTGCTTCCGGTCAAGTGCCGAGGTCACTACTGAGCTGGTACCTTTCTCTCCGAATCCATGCTATACAAGAGAAAGGGCCTGGGACATACGGATTAAGATGAGCATGTCCTCAACCCACGGAGCTCCAACAACCCAGTGAGGGAGAATGTGGTCACCCTCGCAATCACTGCCCTCGGCAATTGATGCTTCACTTTACTGATAATAAAAAGCGACATGAAGCTACTGAGCCACTGGGGAGCTCTGGAATCGATTTATATAACCTTCACGCAGCAGCTCTCATTTTAATCACTGTTGAACTTTACAAATAACATATTTAGTACGATTAAATGCCACCCAAGATGTCTAGTGGTCAACGTGCCTGACTGCGGATAGGGACGTCCTGGGTTCGAATCCCGGTTCGGGCATGGATGTATTTTCTCTCTCTATCTATCCTGTCTTTGTCCTTTCCTTGTATGAATGTGGAGTGAATGGTTGTCTACCCTATAAATGGGTACCTATAGCATGTGTGTACTGAGGAAGACGGACTCCACACCAAAATAGGGTTCAGTTGGAAAAGTGGAGCAGCGCATCCCATAATGCCAGCATAGCTGGCACATGACAATGAATGAAAGTAGAATAAAATAATTTCCCCTTGTTTCAATTTCACTCAATATGAAAATACCAAATAAATGACTAGAAAAATTTTATAGTTATTTAAATGACCCTTTTTTAAAAGTATAATGGCGCATCTATTTAAATTTAACTTGTTAAATATTGAAAATTCTTTTTTTTAGGTTATTCATATAATAAACTTAGAATTATATTTAAATTCAGTCATACAACTTAATCGTATATCATTTTACAGAAAATTATGAGGCTTAAAAATATTTACAATAAAGGAACTATAAAAACATTTTTATAACGCAAGAACATTTATTTTGATTCAAAAAAGAAATAATTTAATTACAATTAGTAAGAAAACTGAAAAAATCCCTTTCAAATCAAAGTAGCTAATATGATATAGTTAAAACTATTGATATCACACATACGACGAATGGTGTGTGATTCACTTACAGATTATTAATTCAAATGCAGTAACTATTAAAAATTTTCTCGGGTTTTGTATAAATCTAATTCATAAATTTATTTAAAAATACTAATAGGTGCCTTTTATGCATGAAAGTAGATTTTTAAGCATTTTTTACACCATCATAAATGGTCAATGTAGTTTTTTGTTAGATGTGAAACATCTACATACGTAAATATACGTCAGAACATAATACATACGTTCATCTTTCTGATACGAAATATATATGTCTGAACATGTCACTGTCATTACTCACAGTAGGAGTGTGTTACGCATTTTAGAATCCAAATTTAGCATGTAATCTAAGTATCTTCGTTCCCGCATATGGAAATGAAGAGTCTTTTACAATTAGAACACTTTTAAGTAATACTTAAAAGTGTATTCTTTTACGAAGGCACAGCACTGTTCGTTTGTAAAGAATTTTTTTTAGACTTCCAGAACAGATCGGCATTTTTGAACCAAGATTAACACATGTCAAATTTATCGAGCAAATCCTTTTAGAGAATTTTAATCATTTACTTAGGGATGCTAGAGAGGGGTGAAGAATTTTAGTTCAAAAGGTGAGTACACACGTCCTCAGCATGCAAATGTCGTCATCGAATACCTTTGATCTGAATACCCGTTTGGGATGGTCAGCTTTCTCATCAGATGTGAAACGGATAGATCCTGAATGGAACATATTCAGCCAATGAACAGCAATCCATCGTTAATGGAGTATATTATTTACTTCTACCTCTTTATACACCCGAAATTCAAAGCCCATTCCTTTCTGTGTGTTGTAATCTTTCCTCAGATCTGCTTGTTAATTTGGCACTCAGTACCGTTAGATATCGTATGGATTGCAATACGTTGGAGACTTGCGTTGATCTAGGGAACACACGGCTTATTTCTTTGAAAACTTTCATATACAGGGTGATTCTGTTGTTGTTGTCGTGTGCCAGCTAGGCTGGCAATATGGGGTGCGCTGCTCCACTTTTCCAACTGAACCCTATTTTAGTGTGGAGTCCGACTTCCTCAGTACACATATGCCATAGGTACCTGTTTATAGGGTAGGCAACCATTCACTCCACATTCATACAAGGAAAGGACAAAGACAGGATAGATAGAGAGAGAAAGTACATCCATGCCCGAACCGGGATTCGAACCCAGGACCTCCCTATCCGCAGTCAGGCACGCTGACCACTAGACAAGTTGGGCGGCACAGGGTGATTCTAAATTGTTTTTAAGGGGGTGATAGTACCCATCCATACAAGCAATAATTACCTAGGAATATAGGCTTCCAATCTGAGAAGCAGAAAAGAGGAATTCCCTCCTGAACTTACAACAGCGTTGGGTGAAAAAATTCCTAACACCAAAAGTTTTATAATCATATTTATTGTTTAGTGAAAACCGCACAGCAAATGCTCAAACTGCGGAGCACGTGTGTCATTGCACAGTTGACCTTGACGAAGAAGTGACTGGCGCATCCTCTCATATATTCCTGGTATCGTGTTATTTTTTTAGCTTCAACAACAATTTTAGCCTCGAGATCTTCAGCTGAGTCCACAGGCGTCTCGTACACTAAAGATTTCATGTGCCACCAGAAGAAAATGTCCAGTGGGTTGACATCAGGAGAGCGAGGAGGTCAAGATTATAGTCAACTATGTCCAATCCATCGCGCGTGATATGTGACATTCAAAAAGTTACAGATTATGATGAAAAAAAACGTACTTGGGAACCATCATGTATAAAATACATGTCTGTCAGGATGGGGAGTGGAACAGCCTGAAATAAACTGGGAAGCACTTATTCCAAGAAGATACGGTATGTAGCGCCAGTCAAACGAAAAGTTGAAAACCACTGTTCGTACAATCTTCATGCTTCGCGTCCTTTTGGATCTTCGTATATGAGATGCATATCAGCCAATTCTTCGTATGTGTACCCCACCATAGCATTCACGAAAATTTTCAGACGATGTTGCCCAGATAAAACTTAAAACGATGATGACGTGCCGTTTTTAAAGGACAACGTCTACTCTGATTGGCTTTCTCCAGTAATCAATAAGAGCAAAATTCTGCTTCTTCTCTGTGGAAATTTGCATTCAGTAAATTCGTACTATATTCTTTATGCGTTTCTATTTTTCTATTTTCCTCTCTTCTGCCTCTCATTATGGAATATGACCCTATGTAATTATTGCTTGTATGTGGATGGGTATTATCACTCCTCTTAATTAGTACCTTTATACCTTTATTTACAAAAATTAGTCTCACTTTTAATTGACTGATCATTATTTGATTGTTAATCATTACTTAATCATCCATTTTCTTCTAAATTTCCTCAACTGAGTTTACTATTGATACAAATGTAGTATTCACTGGCTGGTTATTTTCTTGCTAAATTATTCTTCTTGAACATACTGTGGCTGTCATATATCTTTCGTTTTTTTAGCATATAATTCTATTCAACATTGCAAAAAAATTAACGTTATTATACCTCTTCTATGGCAAGCATGTTCATTAACCTTAATCTTTAATGCTTAAGGCCATAACTAACAATTACGTGAATAGTCAAGAATTTACTGGAAGTTTAGCTTTACGATTGCAAAATTACTTTAAAACTAAAATAAATAATTTAAAAGCTGTGAAAGAGAAACTCTACTCGCATAGCACTGTAGTTGAAAAACAAATTGAAATAAGTAAGACAGTATATTTGTATTTTCCTAAAAAAAGCCAGAAATTTCAAAGGAAGATTATGAGACAAAATATAAGACTCTTTAGTTTCCTGAATAAACCAACCCCTGAGAATGCAAAATCACATTCGTAAGAAAATCTACAAAAACCTAATGTGTGTGCGTGAGTGTGAGAGTGTGTGTGTGTTTTCAAGTAGATTATTCGAGAATGTTTGTTTTTTATAAATTAATTGAATTACTCATTTTTTCCTGGCTAGAAATTTCTTCCATATTTCCTTTTCCCATAAAATTTTATGCTTCATTATTTCCTTCTTATAAATCGAACTACAATAGCAGGACATGTGAAAATTGTTTCTAGATAAAAAGGGACAATCCCAACTAACACCACCTACAGACTCCCCCAACACTCCCTTTAGGTCCTACAGTGAAAACTCGTACTAGAGTCTAGTATGTATTACCTCAATGGCAGAGGAAAAAGTCAAGAAAAAGAAGAGCAGAAAATAATTGAAACAAAGAAAGAAATATAACAATTTAATCATACCTCTATTATTGTAAATCATGTTTATCAAATCATCTTAATAATAATAAATCATATTCGAAAAAAGCTTATTTTGAGTAGATTTCTAATTTTTTTATTAAACCCAGGTAACAACACTTAAACAATTCTTAAACAGGACAAGACATGTAACAAAAAACATCTACATCGCTCGGCGCCGAATTTTAATCTGATGTAAACAAATATATTCGTATAGTGCACCATCTATAGAGTTATAATTGCAACAAGAGATCCATGTGGCTATCCTAAAAGTAATTGCAAAATTTTTAAACTATACTGACTGATAATCTCAAGTTTTGAATAAACTGCGCGTGTCTTTTAGACTGGAGAAAACGAAATACTCTCTTTTAACACCAAAATAAATTATCATAACTGAACTGATGAATTGAGTTGTAAACTGGTGATATAATATATAAATTTTATAATTCAAAAATATCCTATTGCATGGTTAAAATAAAATATGATTATTTAGTCTCATATCTTATTAAAGCCTTTTAGAATAAGAATCCCCTCAATATTTTATAAAGTCTAATACTAATATTTAATATATATATATATATTATATATATATATATATATATATATATATATATATATATATATATATATATATATATATATATATATATATATATATAGTCTGATTGAAAATATCATGATATGTTTATATAGTAAACAAATAGAACATATAGCCAAGAGAATAAAGAAAATTTAAAAAGACAACATACGAAATAAAAGGAAAATGGAAAAAAGTAAATCAAATGAGGCGAAGTAACAGCAGGAAAGTAACAGCAGAAGTAACTTCGTCTGAAGGTGTTGACCCCATTAGCACAAAGTATGGCTTTTCTGCAACTGGATCCAGACAAGTCTGAATAAAGTGCATGAACCCCGAAATCATACAAAAATTTTATTTCTTAAGGATACATATTTTTGCAAACTGATTTCTGAAGAATTAAAATTATTAAAAACAAAAAAAGATAATGTAAGAGCTGAATTTTAGATATTTTGATCATAGTAAAAGAAAACTATACGTACACTGGCATTTATGATAAAACCGATGATTTTAATTTTAAAGTAAACAAACTAATTTTTTGAAACTCCAGTATTTCAGTTAAAATTTATAAAAATGTTATTTTCAATCAACTAAACAGAATTTAAATAATTTATAATAATTTTAATTACATCAGTAAGCAAATGAAAAGATTGAAAATCATTTTAATTAATAATAATACTTCAATTAATTTTTATTAAACACAGTTTGGCTAATAGAGCATTGCTTATGAGAGTGAAGTATATAAGGCGTAGTTATAAGAGCGAAGTATATAAGGCGTAGTTATGTATCCAGAAGAATCACCATTGTAAGTCTTATAAGAAGCTTGAAATATCAATAGTCTTCACACTTAGTCTTTAAATTTATGTATTTGGTTTACTCTCTGTGTTTATTTGCAATTTTTGCGGATTTGGAATTCAATATTTTATTTTGGCAATTATTAATTTAGTCATCATATTTATTCTCGTGTTATCTTCAAATTTCAATATACAGTATGTCAACTAAAGTCACTTGCCACCCTCTTAATTTCGGAACAGCTGCTGCTGTATTCATAAAAGTGGTGTCTAGGTATAGTAAAGCAGCCATGCGCTATTGAATGAAACCACCTACCACGCCACCTGGTGGAAAACTGTGAAGTTAGCATTCGTATTTCGTAAACGGAACGAGATAGGTAAAAAAATGATTTTCAAAGTTGTAGAGCATCCTCGATTATTACGAAAATATACCTTGTAAGCATTAATGTGAATAATACAACGGTTAAAACGCGCATTCATTGTTTCGTGCTGTGATGTGCCACGTCGTACGTGTGCATATTTGAAAAAACAAAAAATCTCTTTCTTTCACCGCGTAGCAGTGAAAGAAAGCGATATTTTGTGATTACATTTTTCACTTTTATTTCTTGATTACATGTTTCACTTTTATTTCGGAATAGGAAGAACGGAATTATTAAAAATAATTCCAACAATTTGTATGCAGTATACAAATACCTAAGAAACGTCACGCCTGTTCATCTGAGACAGCAATAAAAGAGGCATCTTCTTGGGGCTGTAGTATGTTGATGACCATGGTTATGGCTGAGTATTCCAAAGCTGAGTATTGGGAGATGGTTTTACTGTACGGTGAATGTCGACGCAAGGCACGATCAGCAGCAAGGTTGTGCCGCCAACGTTTCCCTGCAGGTCCGCATCCTTCTCATCAAACCATCCTAACTTTTGTAAAACGCTTAAGGGAGACAGGTTGCGTTACTAGTCGACCACGATCTAGCAGACCAGCTGAGCTAGGACTGCAAGTTAAACCGGATGAGATATTAGCATATGGCCTCGCATATCCGAAATGCAGCGTAAGAGAGATCAGTCAACACAGTGGTCTCTCTAAAAGTCAGGTTTGGAAAATCCTAAGCGAATCAGGTGCTCATCCATACCGATCAACACCTGAACAGGTTTTTGTGGACGGGGATGCCGAGCGACGCAATGCATGGTGCAAGTTTGTCATGAATCAGATACAGGTCCAGCAAACATTCTTGGCAGATATAATGTGGACGGATGAGGCATGCTTTTCACGGAATGGCATGTACAATAGGCAAAGCACCCATTACTGGGCGCTGGAAAATCCTAAATGTTTCGTCGACGTTCGACATCAAATGCGGTATGCTTTTACGTTTGGTGCGCAATTTACAATAACAAGCTGATAGGTCCAATATATTACAATGGCAAGTTAACGGATACACGATATTTACAATTGCTACAGAAAGTAATACCGATTTTGTGGAGAACCTGAAGTTGTTTAATCTTAAAAATCTATGGTTTCAACATGACGGTGCGCTTGCTCACAAGACATCTCCAGTGAAGCAGTACCTCGTCAAGAAATTTGGCTACCAAATACTTGGGTATGGCGGTTTCCAAGAGTGGCCTCCACGTTCTCCTGATTTGACTCCACTGGACTTTTTCCTGTGGGGATACTTGAAACAGCAGACGTATGCGACCTCTCCACAAAAATTGTGGGACCTTAAACGACGCATTACGGTCGTGTGTTCCAACGTGTCAAGCTGTATGCTCCAACGTGTGCGACGTGATCTTCAAGCAAGAATCCAAATGTGCACTGCAGCTGACGGTGAGAAGTTAGAACATCTTAAATAAAGTATATTGTTATAACTATTTGTTTTTTCTTTCTTAGATCGTTTTGTCACGTCATAGCATAAAACAACAAATGCGCGTTTTAACCGTTGTATTCTTTACAGTAATGCCTGCAAGGTATCTTTTCGTACTAAATCGAGGATGCTCAACAACTTTGTAAATCATTTTTTCTCTCTATCTCGTTCCGTTTTCGAAATACGAATGCTAACTCCGCAGTTTTCCATCAGATGGCGCAGTCTTTTTTATTTAGAAGCACATGGCTATGTTTACTATACGATGACACCACTTTTATAAATATAGTAGCAGCCGTTCCGAAGTTAAGAGGGTGGCAAGGGACTTTAGTGGACATACTGTATATATATATATATATATATATATATATATATATATATATATATATATATATATATATATATATATATATATATATATTCCTTTCCTTATTTTTCTAATTAAAAAATAAGCAATAACTAGTTTAAACTATCGATTCGAAAATTGCAGAAAAATAATTTTAATATATCAAAAAATATTTCATTAATATATCCAAAGATATTTAAAATAAGCAGAAATCAAAATCAAATATATACTCCTACAGTTATAATGTAATATTGGTTGTTTGAAGCAAAAGTATCTCACAATTCGATTTTAATACTATGAAAACTTTAAATTGAATTTTAGAACTAAGATATTACTTTTTCAAATGGCCTTGACTTTCAATAATAATTTTTGATAAATTATGATTTCTTTATTGTGTCAAATCAGTTTTATCAATTATTTTGAATTTCCTCTTAATTTCATATTTAGAAATTTTATTTTATACGTCTTATTATTTAGTAAACATACATGAAATAAAAATGTGTGTGAATATTCAACAAATCTAACAACTATTTTTCACAACTTTTCCACTAATATCGTATTTTTGCGAGAAATAAATTGCAAAACATAGTTTTATATATATTGAATGTAAATAAAAATATAAATTAATTCCTTTAACTGGGGTGATAGGAATTTTATTTCTATGAGAAACCATTTCAGATAGTTACAAATAAATATATGAAATTTAAATTTGAAACAAGTTTCATCTTGCACAATAAAATAAAAATCGTAAAACGTTATCTTGAAAAAAAAGTATTTAACATTAAAACTTCAAATAAAAACAGACCACAATACAAATTCACTAATAGTATATTTAGAAGAATCAGCAAAAAATTAAGTTTTTCTCTGTTTTTATTGATTTTTATAAATTATCAACGATAAAATGAATTGTAGCTTGTGGTTTACTCAGACAGATGCAGTAAATTAATGCTAAATTTAGAAAATGATATATTTATACACGTAACATTTTAAAACAAAATTCTCTTTCGAAATAAGCTTATTATATATCTTGCATTAATTGCATTATAAATCAAAATTTGTTTTGAATTGATATCACAAAAACAAAACAAAAGAAATGATTAGCATAAGAAATTTAATGCTTGCGTCTGTTTCCATTTCTCAAATTCAATATGCAAATCTAATGATTATTTAAATATTGTTGTGATATAATAAAGCTGCCAAAAAACTCTTTACTTTACAAACTTTACCGCATAAAAATGTCAATTGAAAAACTAACTTTGTACTACGTTTTCGCTTTTCTATTAGAACTTTATTGTCAATCTCAACTCATCATTTTCCAATACAGCGGCAAATTTTATTAAAAACAAATCTGAATGTCTTCAGTATTGTTGCTTACAGTAATTTTCATATCGGTTTAATAATATAATATTAATACTCCTTTCAAATATAAAACCTTTGAAGCTATAGAAAGCTTTGAAGAAGAAATATAAAAGCTTTAATTTCATTCCGATACTAAGCTTAGCCGCTCGTACCACTAGAGCAAGGAAGAATATAATGATTTTGAATTAATGTGTTGTTGTTGTTGCTTATGCCACTTGGACAAGCCAAGCTCACTGTGCCTTTGGGAGTGCGAATTAAGTCAATAGAGAGCGTCTTTCGTTTGAATCAGAGCCCCACGAAGGTGAAAGTACGACTTTGCTCTATAAAGGTTGCCTCGTAATTTTGAGCCACGGTCAGGTGACGAGGCCACACCTGAGCTGGCACCTTCCTCTCCACATCCATGCCACACCAGCGGAAGAACTTTAGACTTAACAGATTAACGTAGACACGTCCCCAACCCACGGAGCTCCAACAACCCAGTGAAGGAGAGTACACCGTGGTCACCCTCCCAACCACTGCCCGCGGCAAATGATGCTTCACTTTGCTGAGCTTACGGGAAGCGGTTGAATTAATGTTGTTGCATTAAATATTAAAATAATGTACTGTCTTTAACAATACGTTTAGTGAGTTTTTGAACCGCGTATATATTTACATTAATGTGATTTACTCAGAAAATGCCTGTAACTGTTTTCTAATATTTGTAGCTTGCATTTTATATTTAGCTGAATTTTTAATCGATATTGCAATTTAAATCTAAATAAATTGACTCAAAACGCAATATTGATTCAATTTCATTTATCATTCAATTTTTGTTAAAGAACAAATTTATTTTCATTAACTTAATATATTTATGACTAATGAATATTTAAATAAACATTGATATAATTTTACACCATTGTATAGGTATAAGAATAAAAATATAATTTTTTCCAAAGAAGTTTGAAGGAACCAAGTAAATTTCTTAATTTAAAATAAATTTTCTGTTTCGAAAAGTCAATACTTGAAGGAATAACGTCTCTATATATAGGGAAAGAATTTAAGATGGATGGAGGAAGGCAAGGAAGAAGAAATGTTTCTTTTCTTGAAATAGTGGCGAGAATAGCTTAAGAAAGAAAATTCGGAACTTAAGCTTCTTATAGTGACCGGAAGTGAAGCCATCTTCACATCCTGTTCTATCCATGAGCAGAATAACGTGAGAAAATCATTGAAAGTGTGTCGCCCGACCTCTTCAGAATCCTAAATTAAATTATAGACGCCGGTGAAAGTAAGAAAAAATATTTTTTTCTATTTATCAATTTTTTTTAGCTATTTTTATTATTTTGTACTTTTACTTACCAGAAGACCAGTCTTAAGTCTTCACAAGTTGAATTTAAAGGAAATAAACTTCTTTGGCGTGACTTCTAAATTAGAAAACCTTTTCTTGAAATTTTCGAAAATGATTATGATAAAAAAAATTTTTATACGTATTTTGTTTTTTATAATTATTTTTAAAAATAGAAGCTTCTTGGCAGAGTTATAATTATAATTGTAGAATTATAATGATTAAAAATTTCAAATAAAATTAATATAAATTATGAGACAAATTTTCTGGCCAATCGAAAATACAATATGATAGACAATGGCAATTTAAGGTAATACGTGCCTGGAATTTTCCAAGCTCGATTGCTGCTGCTAAAATTGCAGATTATCAAGATTTATTAAAGGAATTACCCTTGATTCACAATTACCCTTCAAGATGAAATACGGCATCTCTGAAGTAGAAATGAAATTTGGATTTTGGCATGTGCGACCACTACACAAGAATGTACTATTTTGAATACCATTTCATCATATGAAACATAAAATTTCAAATGAGAGTAAATTTGAAACAAGGAAGGAAATCATCGATGATAAAACAAAGATTTTAAAATTGATAGACGTAAAAAACTTCCTCAGACTGTAAGAGATTTCAGCACCAAAACAGAAGATAAGATGACTGCCATTGACCCCTGAGCATAGGCGCCAACTTGCTGGATTAGATCAATGTGGACGATGGAGTGGCACAGTATCGTCTTCTCAGATGAGTCACGCTTCTGTTTCTTCAATGATAGTTGCCGCGTACGAGTGTAGCGTCGACGTGGAGACAGGTCCAATCTTGCATCAATTGTGGAACGCCCCACAGTGCGACAACGTGGCATAGTTGTTTAGGGCGTCATTGTGTATAATTCCAGGTCACCTATAGTTCGCATTCACGGTACTATGACAGCCCAACACTATATGGATGATATGCTACGGCCGATGACACTCCCCTACATTCAGGGGGTGCCCAATGGCTTTCATCACCAGGATAATGCCCAACTACTCATTTTCCGCATCAACTACTCGTTTCTCACCAATATGATACGTTTGGGATATCATTGGACGTCATTTGCCAACCTTTATATATATATATATATATATATATATATATATATATATATATATATATATATATATATATATATATATATATATATATATATATATATATATATATATATATATATATATATATATATATATATATATATATATATATATATATAATTTATTGAAATTATATTTGAATTTTTCACCTTCCAAGGCAGATTGATAAAATCTAGCTTCTCTTTTTGTCAAAGTATTTAATTTATTTTGAGGAAATGACTTAGATTTATTTTAATTTTTATACGAAGGGGAAGAAAGATACTTTTTTCATTTGATATGTAAATAAATAATTATGGAAAAAAATTTTATTATAACATTAAGTTCAAATTTACTGTAGGATTCAGATTAATTTGCTAATGCAATTTTAAAATGACTTAGTTCTAAAATCTTTTTAGCTAAACGAATTTTTTTAATAATTTTTCACAAATTTTGTAGATTGCAAAGATTATAACTATATTATATTTTTCCAAGAATTGTCGTCAGTATAAGTGTATGCATACTAATTAATATTTCACAAGAGTTTAATGACCATTATATAACTATTGATAAAATATAGTTTTTATTACAACATAAAATAAAATAATAAAAAACTTTCAAAAGTTTTCTTCTATTATAAAAATAAGTAATTTTGTTTTTATTTGTTATTATAGCTTTTATGATCAAATACAAACTAATTCTTAAATAATGTGTTTTATTATTTTCATCAACTGAAACATATTCTTACAAATTCAGTCGAATTCATATGAGAACTTTTATATCAAGGGACCATGGTAGCCTAGTGATTAGAACATCGGGCTTCCATTCAGAAATGTGGGCTCGATTCCCAATGCTGTCAAAGACCCACCGAGTGTCCACGATATGCGTGCTCGTTAAGTCTGTAGAATCGAAAATCCTGCGTCATTGAGCAGTTGCCACGGATGTAATGGTCTCCAGATAATTTCTTCCCACCCCCTTTAAATCAATGTCACAATAATGAAAGTGGATCCTCTGGTGGTGCCATCTATCGGAGGAGTTTAGAACAAAATCGTATTTTCACCTTCGTGTTGCTATGGTTAAATGAAAGACCCACCACTCACCATATACTGACTTAAATTCTCACAGCCAATGGCATAGCGAGCTTGGCTTGTCTAAGTGTCATAAGTAAGAACAACAACGAAACAACATATTAAGAACTTAGTTTGGATCCATTGAGGATACATAACGTGAACTGCAAAAGAACCTAAGCACATGCAGTGATTTGCATAAGACTAGATTTGTGCCACAGAAACTTTCATATAAGTTCAATTTTTGAATATGAAGAGAAAATCTTTCATGGTCACAAATAAAAACTTTTCATTAAACGTATAACTCTTTGTATTCATATAATAATATCAAATATATTAGATGATTACAAAGAGGTGTATAATTCTGTTGAGTCATTTTGGAGTCATTTGGATTTGGTACAATATAGATATAAAACCGATTTGACAGAAGTATAACAGAACCCCAGTAATAAACTATTGAAATAATCAGAAGGCCACATAGTCTTAAATAATAAGAATTATAAAAATCATGTCAAAAATAAGTTTTTAGAAAAAGTTAGTAAGGTTCAGTTAATATCCATGTATTTTATGTAATTGTTTGTATTTGCTTATACTTACTGAAAAAATGTGTGTAAAAGCAAAACAGAATAATACTTTACAAACTTCCAAATCACAAGGAACTTTAAAGGTAGTAGCTTTGTTCCTCAGTTCATTACATATAAAAAATTCGAGCTGTTTCATGATGATGATGAATTTCGAGATGATGAATGTAATTGCTTTTGGTTTTAATACCAATGAGTGTAAAAATAGTCTTAATTTAAAGAACTTTAGTGTGTTTCGTAAACGTCATCTATCTTTATCCACCATGCATTCCGTAGATATGATCAGACAATTACTAGCGCAGTAACTAGTTTCAACATTTACTACGTTAAAGATTCCCTGTGTTAAAAATAGTCATGTCTCATAATCAGGAGTGGATACTTGCAGACAATACACTGTATATAAATTCGAATGGGAAAATAATTTCTTTCCTAGAACAGGAATTTTTTTTATCATTTTTAAAGTACTTCTTTATCACTTATTCTGTGTGAATCATACTGTTTTCACGTATTCAATAATTAAATAATTTAAATATAGACACTTTATTTATTTGATGAAAACTTGAGTATTTATTAAATTTCATTTATGGAAAGTTTCAAACAATAAAAACTATACTACCTTTCCCATGACTTACAATAACTGTTTGATAATTTAAGTTTAAAGAGAGTCTTCCCGGATAAAAATAAATTTATTGGTTCATATATTAACCACAAATATCAGCAAATATAAATTAAAGTAATCATAGCATTTACTCCTTTCATTTAAAAAAGAAATACACTCGTATATAAGATTATTTGTTTACCAGTTCCTTATTTTACACGTTTTACTGACTAATAAATTTTTGCTTCTTTTCAATATGTTTAATACAATTACTATGCAATCGACACTAGCTTTCAAATAAAAATTATGCACAGATATTCAATTCGTTAAATATAATTTACTAATTGTATGTGCATCTTTTTAGCACATTTTTCTAAATGATTAAAATTAATTTTACTAAATAATTAGCACATTTTCAAAATGAATAAAATTAATTTTACTAAATAATTAGCACATTTTCAAAATGAATAAAATTAATTTTACTAAATGATTAGAACAATTTTTTAACTGATTAAAATTAATTTTACTAAATGATTAGCACAGTTTTCTAAATGATTAAAATTAATTTTACTAAATGATTAGCACATTTTTCTAAATGATTAAAATTAATTTTACTAAATTATTAGCACATTTTCAAAATGATTAAAATTAATTTTACTAAATGATTAGCACATTTTTCTAAATGATTAAAATTAATTTTACTAAATGATTAGCACATTTTCAAAATGATTAAAATTAATTTTACTAAATTATTAGCACATTTTCAAAATGATTAAAAATAATTTTACTAAATGATTAGCACAGTTTTCTAAATGATTAAAATTAATTTTACTAAATGATTAGCACAGTTTTCTAAATGATTAAAATTAATTTTACTAAATGATTAGTACATTTTCAAAATGATTAAAATTAATTTTACTGAATTATTAGCACATTTCTCCAAATGATTAAAACTAATTTTACTTTTTTGATTTTTCGCATTTGTATTTTTAAATAAAATGAAAATAACATCTTCTTTTTCAGCTGCTTATGCATATCAGACAAACTGAATGTATCTCCTTACATTCCGTAGCTACTTTTATATATTAATGTCTTAAAAGAATATTTTTTTAAATTTAATTTTGAATTCTATTTTTATAATTTTTAATTAATTAATATTTAAATTCTATTCTAAGTAATTGCAATTATATTATTTATTATACACGAGATTAATAAATTAATTGTACTCTAATAAATCATGTTTTCCTTTAATCTTTTAATAATGATTTAACAAATTGATAGCACTGTTTTTTGGGTTGTAATAAAATTATTATGCTTTTTTTGCGCTTGAGGAAATAATTCAATCTTCAATTCCTTTTTTCTTTATTTCAGAGAGTCATTTTATTAACTGCTTCCTAATTCATTTTAATTCCTTTTTTGCAAGTTGTCGATGAAATGTAAGCTAGATATTTTTTACAAACAATGGATACTCGACACGAAATTGTTTAAACTTGTTTTTTTCCCCTTTAGATAAAGTAAGATAAAACGCTACGTCATTATCTTTTAGGAATATACATTCTTCTTCAATGAAAAGCTTTTGTATCTCATATCCTGTGAAATATGAAGATACTTGTAAACGATACATGACACCGACTATTTCGCCAAAAAAATACTTTCTCAAGTGGTGAAACTACTTTGAATTATATATGCTCCACTATCATTTTATGACAAAAGCAAATTGCACGATTTTCTCGCAGAAATCTTACTCATGTGTTAGGCAAATTTCCTTTGCAAATATAGTTCATTTATTAAAAGCTTTCTTTGCGTGCTTCATATATCATTCTTTCCATCATTTTATTCGCGTGGTTATACTGATATTTTTTTCTTGATGTGTTGAACTCGTCGAATTTTTTTTCGAAAATACAAACGGATTTCTGTATGAAGTGCATTTTCTCAAATTTAAAAGCATATCAGTTTTGTTGAATAGTAGAGGTACACTTTAGTTAATAAACCTGAATGTAAAAAATAAGTGTTTAATATATGAATGGGTTATAAATAATTAATTTACATATAGTAGAAAGTTTATACATCTAATCTTTCATTATAAAAGAGTTCATTTTGTATTATTTACATATGAAGAAGATTTGATACCTCATCTTTACATATTTTTTCTTGGATTGCCTTTATAATCCTTTTATACATGTTTAAAATAGTTACTTTTAATTCATTTTGAATATTCAGATCCTCGTACTTCATACATTATGCTTGGTTTTGTGATAATTATGAATTAAAATTAACGGTAGTTGAATTAGCATTGAATTTATAAAAATAGTAATGAACATAAATATAATAATTGCTCTTATTTGTTTTTACAAATTAGCAAAAAAAAGTAGTAGCAATATATTTTTAATTAATCAGATTTGAATTGAATATTTTAGGAAATAATATCTTCGTGGTAACAGTAACAGCTTATTAATTTATAAATTAAAAAATATTAAATGTTAAAAAATATGACTATCACGAAAATCAATATGTTGCTGTATGTGTTTCCATTTACGAAGATTTTCCATTAAATTTTGCTTTCATGAGAAATTTTTAAATTTCTTTGGAGGCGTAAGATTTGAAATAGTCATAACAATCATTATTGTTTCCTTTTTTTACAACATTTTTCTAATGATGATTTATTCTATAAGAATCCATGATTCTAAATCTATTCCAAACCATTACGAACCTTCTTGGTGAATGATCTTGACCTTTCATTCAATCAGAGCAAAAGTTAAGGGTTTGACTCGACCAGAATAGTGATAACTTATCATGTAACAGTACAAAAATAAGGTGGTTTAGATGCCTGATATGTATTTAAAATAAATTATAACATTGTTAGATATAGGACTAAAAGAACATCAATAAGTCTAAACAAGATAAATTCAATGATTTAGTCTGAAAAGGGAGACCCGAGGAACAGATGGAAATTTTTATTGGCATATCTGACTAGTTTCTTGGAACTTTTAATAATCATGAAGTATTTATTCCTTGTTGTTTGAGCACCAATTTGGCTCTAATCGCCTGATGAGGATTACAATGGACTCGATTGTAAGTCAGCTTTTCAGAAACTGAAGCCCAAGGGGATAATGATGACTTGCTTAGATTCCGAACGTAAATGTTCAAGGAGAGCATTTCATGTCTGGGGTGAAGAGTAGCCACTCCCGCTTCTTGTACAAGTATCGGTATGGGGGTTCAATTAGAAAAGCTGTGGCAATTTTTAGGACAGTGTGATAAACAGTTTCAAGGAGTTTGCAATCTGTTGTGCATACTGAGGAAAAAATATGACAGTCATATTCCAGACTGAAGACAGTAAAGTATATCATGATTTGAAGAAATAGAGTAGTACAAGCACCCCATTTATTATCTGCGACACCTTTTAAGGCTTTATTTTTTTGATACCACTTCTCTTTATTTATGAAAATGATGGTGGAAAGATAAATTTTGCGAAAAATGTAATCACAAAATTTGAATGTTTTTACTCCAGGAAATGGGATGACTGTCGAGGAGTAATTTGAAATTAGGTCGGTGTCGTTTTAAAGAAAATTTAATCATAGAACGTTTTTGTGGGTCCACAGATAACTTTTCACAATTTTGTAATATTCCAAGTGCAGATGACAGTTTCAACTGAAGGTCTTCCCAAGTTAACAGATTCGTTCATTAGAACTATATCATCTGCATAGATTAAGCATTTAATGTCGGGGGGAAAGGATATCGTAGAGGTCTGCCATAAACACTGGGTACAGGAAAGGTGATAACACATACCCATGCAAAACTCCCCGATATGAGGTGGATATGATGAAGATAATTTATTTTTACACTTTATTTATACAAATAACGAGTTGTGGTGAACTTGTCAATACTTTTTTTACTCTCTCTCTCTTTCTCTCTTTATATATATATATATATATATATATATATATATATATATATATATATATATATATATATATATAGTCAATACCATAAAAAATTTATCTCGTTAATGCTAATAAAAACTACATGAGAATCTGCTTAATCTATCAATGCAATATTTCTAAAATCATTATATTGATATGTTGTCTTAAATAATAACTCTTATCATTCCTGATGGTCAGCGTGCCTGACTACGGATAACGAGGTCCTGGGTTCAAATCCCGGTTCGGGCGTGCATGTACTTTCTCTCTATATCTATCGTGTTTTTGTCCTTTCCTTGTATGAATGTGAGGTGTGAATGGTTGCCTACCCTATAAATGGGTCCCTATGGCATGTGTGTACTGAAAAAATCGGACTCCAAACAAAAATATAGTTCAGTTGGAAAAGTGGAGCAGCGCACCCCATATTGCCAGCTAATTGGCACACGACAACAACAACAACATCAATTCCTGAAATTAATTATTCTACAAATATTTCTTTTCTGAGCTTATCTGATAATTAAACAGGCATCATTTTGTATTTCAGAATTACAGCTCATAGATTAAACTTTTACCTTAGAAGAAAATGGTACAAATGGTTGGCAAATGTAATTCAAACTATATACCTTAGTAAAACAATTTGTTCCTTGCGATAAATTACTGTTTATTGATTCAAAAAACTTTTCCATTTATATAAACCTAAGAAAAAATATTCTTCTGTATGGTTGTTTGATAGTATATTCAAAACTCTAAAACAGGAATAGCATTCACATAATTATTTCTCATTCATTCAAATATCTGTAATTGTTCCTTAATTCTAAAAAATGATAATCTATTTTCATTGATTATGTTCTGTTAAATAAATTCCTAAGAAATCACTGAAACGAATTTCAAAATTTCTTTTCTCTCTCCTTTGGAAGACAAATTTAGCAAATCAAATCTTCGAGAACAATGTCCTGCTTTACTTTTGAACAAGAAAGACTATGATAAGAACAGATGACATCTGTTTGAAAGAAGTAATTTTCACTACCAGCTGCTAAATATACTTTTCCTCATTCTTTTTTTTAAAAAAAAACTAAGGATATCATTTTTTTTCTTCTTCCATCAGTTCATCTGGAGAATGGAGGGTTCCCCAAGCGTGAGATAGTTTTGTTCTCGTTCTTTTGTGCCCGAGAGCTAATAATTTTTTGTTAAGTTTGAGATCACGTGGGCGGTGGTTGGAAAGGGAGTTCTTGTAAGACGCTGTGGGATGGCAGCAAAGAAAATCTAAGAAGTTTATGGAATCTTTCCTCAGAATCTTTTGTTTCTGTTTTGCTTCCCAGAAAACAGCAAAGAAAGCTTTCTCATGCAATTAAATAAGCTCCTACTTAACTAAATTAATCAAAATTGATATGCAAATTAGTTTCTATTATTTTATGTGGAATAAAAAAAGATTTTGCTTATTTTATTTTAGAATTCAATGAATATGAATTTAATTTTGAAATCCTTTAATTACATAAATGATTCAATATTTAAATATTATAGATTTTAATAGGTTTGATAATTATGTACACTTAGAGTACTTAATGTATGTTAAAATAAATCGCACTGATAAAAATTTACATTAAAATCATTTTAAATGTAGATAAGAATGTAAGTCATGTACAGTAGCTTGTAATAATTTGTATTTATTGCAAATATTTGAAATCTAATTATATTTTAATTTATATATTTATATCGGGCCGCCCAACTTGTCTAGTGGTCAGCGTGCCTGACTGCGGATAAGGAGGTCCTGGGATCAAATCCCGGTTCTGGCATGGATGTACTTTCTCTGTGTATGGATGCGGAAAATTAAATTAATAGAATAGACAAGTAAATATAATTCATTTTAATGCATATTTATATGAAGAAAACTCTTTAATTATAAAAAATAAATTTAAACCCCGGTTCAGGCGTAGATGTATTTTCTCTATCTATCCTGTCTTCGTCCTTTCCTTGTATGAATGAGGTGTGAAGGGTTGCCTACTCTATAAACGGGTCTCTATGGCACGTGTGTAGAGCAAAGTCGTACTTTCACCTTCATGGTGCTCTGTCTAAAACGAAAGACGCTCCCATTTGACTTAAATTCGCATATCCAAGGCATAGCGAGCTTGGCTTGTCCAAGTGTCATTAGAAACAACAATATTTATATCGTAACGTAATACACACTTTTCAAATAAATTTATTAAACATTTTTAAATTTTAGCATTTTTAAGAAATATAATTTTTATAAAAATGAATCAGGTTATTTAAATTTAATATGATTATTTATATACATATTTGTAATATTCAAAGTTAATTTCTGTGGTAAGGCAATGTTATTTGTATTGAAAAATATTATTTTAAATACTATGTAGAACATTGGCTTGCTTTCGAATATTTTTATACAGCTTGAGGAGGAGAGAGAAAATTGTAAAATTTTACACAACTTTTATTTTATTTGTAAATAAGTGTGAATGGAACTCAAAAAATAAATTTGTTATCATTATTAAAAACTTTTAACAGGAAACACGAATGATTGAGTAAAATGTATCAAAATATTCAGCCAAACCCAAAGTTTTCTGTTGGTAGACATAACAAAGATCAAATATCATAATTAATACATTTTGCAGCTTGATAACTATACACATTTTGCGTGCGTGCAAAGTAAAAATTACAAAAACCAGCTCACAGTAATGGATGTTTATATTATATGATAATCATTTTTTTTATTTATTTATTTTATTTTATTTTTATTTTTTATTTTTATTTTTGCGGTTTCCAAAATCTTCGTGGGCGAAAGGAACAGCAGAGAAAAAACAAAACCAAAACCAAATGGCATATTTGTAAAAGAAGAGACAGCAAATTGCCTACAACATTTTTATTGGAAAAAAAACAAAAAAAAAAGAAAATCCTGAAACAATAGATTTAATCAATGGATTGCTGAAAAAGAACAATGCCGAGATGGCATGATCTCAAAGAAATCAAAAACAACTTGCTTTCAATAATCAAAGACTAATTTCTAAATTGTATCCTAAATTACTAATGAAACAAAGGGTATTCTTTCGTATTAGTTTTCTACAAAAACTTTAAGAAAGAGTCCCTAAGTATCCAGTAGAAAATATCACTATCACTAATCACTAAAATATAATAAACTCTGTAGCTTAATAAATTGAACTCATTCCCAAATAAAGTAGTTCATTGACATCTACGTAGAATCTACATGTAGAATGCTCGTAAAAATAGAGAATGATTTTCTACATTTTTAACCTTGATTTATAGTCATGTGTTTTCAACTGAAGAGTATTTAAAATAGGCATTTTTTCATCGAGCCTCATTCCAAATTCAAATATTTTGAGGTCTTTTGTAGTCTGTTTGGTTAGGGCGTTGGTTCTTGTATCGGAAGGTAGTGGGAGTTATCATAGCCAAATTTATTCCAAATTCAAATAATTTGAGAGCTTTTGAAGTCTTCGTTAGGGCGTTGAATCTCATATCGGAAGGTAGTAAGAGAGTTACCTTATAGCCAAATTTATTCCAAGTTCAAATATTTTGAGGATCTCCCTAATCTGGTAGGTTAAGGCGTTGGTTCTCGTATCGGAAGGTAGTGGGAGTTACCTTATCCAAATTTATTCCAAATTAAAATATTTTGAGAGCTTTTGTAGTCTGGATTGTTAGGGATTTTTTCTCATATCAGAAGATAGTGGGAGTTACCTTAGCCAAATTCATTCCAAATTCAAATATTTTGAGGATTTCTGTTGTCTGGTAGGTTAGGGCGTTGGTTCTGATTTCGGAACATGTATTGGGAGCTCTCTTAACCAAATTTATTCCAAATAAAATTATTTTGAGGGCTTTTGTAGTCTGGTTGGTTAGGGCGTTGGTTCTCGTTATTGAAAGGTGGTGGGAGTTACTTTAGCCCTGGACCAGTACTCTCATGCTATGTAGTCTATTGGATTTCGTGCAGGATTTGGTTGACTAATCACTTATTTTATTTAAAAAGAATTTAAAGGCAAGAACACAAGATTGTGTTAGGAAAAAAACTTTTATTACATTTGATAATATTAATAGAGATAGAAGATTTTACTGGCTTAAATTTATATCTAATTACACATTAATTATTTTTCTTTACAATCCATTAATACACTACAGAAATGTTTTGATGATTTATGCTAAAGTTACGTTTTGCTCTTGAGTACTTTTGATAATTTATTAATGCTTAAAAATTATATCTTTATAATCGAAAATTTGTTCCTTGAAGTAATTATTTAAGGAAATAATTATAAATTATGTATATATATATATTTAAGGAATAATTATAAATTTATCTACGTAAGTAACTTTAAGACTACAGCACAAATACTCAGTCTAAATCATTTAATTTAAAATTTTAAAGTTGTTGTTTGCTATATGAATAAAATGTTTTTAGATTTCATCAAACTGAATTTAATTTTGGCGTTTTACAAGAAATATTTTGATGAAATATAGATTTGATAGTTTTTATAAAATTACAAAGCTGAACAAAGGAAACATTTTAATTAAAAACTGGCAGTTTATTCGTAATAATCACTTACTTATTCAACATATATGCTTTTTACAAAAAAATACATTATTAACTTTTATATTTATTGATACTCTATTTTAAAAAAGCAAGCAAATGTTTAATAAAAACCCTTTTATTATAATTAAATTTTTTAAAAGTTTAATTTCTCTAAAATCTATTTACAAAGACTTTCTAATAGCTTACAATATTTGCTAATATATTTTAGACTTTACTTTAACTATTTATATCTACACATAAATATTTACTTTCTCCTTACAATTTAGAGGTTAACTTAATCGGGAATTTATTTCGCAACATATTCCTTTGCAGTCTTTGTTTCAACATCCATAATTTTAAATCTATATATAAATATAAAATCTGATCATCATTTTAGATTGAATAACAAAACATCACTTTACAAATAAGAAAAAGTTCAAATAAGATATCCATTAGGATAAAATTTCATGGCAAGGTTAAGATTGAATAAGCATTTTCTTTTCTTTCTTTTTTTCGATTCTTTTATTGATATGGAAGATACATAAAAATAAGTTTAAATATTTAGCGAACACTAACTGATAAATTATTTTAATAATGATGCGAATTAATTGTTAAATTTTTTAAGCGAATGTCTTAAGTAATCCGTTATGTATAACCCAAATGCTTTATTTTAGCTTAAAAATCAAATGGGTGATACAAAAATGTTCTGTAATATTTCGCACAAATTTTAATTAATAATAATTTCATGAATCGGAATTGAATAATTTTTTCCCTAAGTTATAGCTATATATTTAATTCTAAACATAGAAAGACTAAAGACATTTTACAGTAACTGAAATGACATAAAAAGATGTTAAACTCAAAATAAAATAGCAAACAAACTTTAAAATTTAATGCCAACAATTAGCATATTTCTTCCTTTCAAGCAAGTTCTTCATACATTCCGAAAAGATTTTATAAATTTCATTGTCGATCAAAATTAAAGTTTGCAAGCGAAATCCTTGGTGGCAGTATTTTGTTTCATTACTCCAACAAGGAATATTTTAAGAGGAAACGATCATACTTGTTCGAACAAAAAAAAACTTCACTTCTCTCTGTTGAATATAATTTTTTCATCTTCTTTTGGTCCCATGGTGTTATTTTTTCTTTCATCATTCATTCAAGAAGAGAATGAGCTCTCATACCACGAGACAGTTTTGTCTCTCTTCTTTGTACCCTAATAATTTTTGAAAAGCTTGAGATTGTGTGAGCGGGAAAGAAGTTTTTACATCCCTCTCTTGGAGGAAGAAAAGAAATTCCTGTGAGGTTCTAGAAATCTTTTGGCCACATTTTTTTGCTAATTTTGCTTTAAAAATCAATAAAATTATTTGCATAAGTTGTTTAAATAATCTTTAAGAAAATATGCTTTGTGTTTAATATGCAAATTTGCATAAGATATTATGTGTTTTTAAAGAATTGATTATAATAGGTTGGGGAAAAAGATTTTTTTTTTTGGTAGATTGCTGATAGTGATTGATATTTCATAAAATATCGATCAAACCATTTCAAATTTATGCTCGTTGTCAAGGTGACATTTCACACTAAAAAAATTTTTTGTTGTTTTTTGCTTACTCCATTCAGTTGTGAGTTACAGGGTGTTAAAAATGACGATCAACAAAGAGAAAACTTAGTATATTTTACAGTTTTTCTTTGATAATAGCGAAAATGTACGCCAAGTGGCTGAAATTGTGAATGGTGACGATACAGTAACAGTTAATTATGTACAATTTTGGTTGCGTCCATTCCATTCATTTGTTTTTGATGTTAAAGATGCACCTCATACAGGCAGGCCCGTCGTCAAAAATTTTAATAAAATCACAGAAATAATTGAAGTTGACCGGCATGTTAGTAGTCATAGCATCGCCAAGGAACTAAAAATTGACCATAAAACAGTTTTGAACTATTTGCGATAAGTTATGATTTTAAAATGAATTCTTTATGAAGCTATGGCTTCAAGAAGCTCGATGTTTGGGTGCCTCACCAATTAAAATTAAAAACATGATGAATCGAGTTTCCAAATAGGAAGCCTCCGCCAAACTGAATGAAATCAACCTATTTCTTAACGAATGGTGACTGGGGATGAGAAATGAGTCACATACGACAGTATAGATTGAACGAAAAAGATCTTGTTTAAACCGCGATGAAGCAGCTCAAACGACGGTCAAACCATGACTAACGGCCAAGAAGGTTCTACTGTGTATTTGATGGGACTGGAAAGGAATAATATATAATGAGTATGGGGCCAAATACTAAACTGAGATCACTAATATCAACAACTGGACTGTTTGAAGCTAGCGATTGACCAGAAACGGACAGAAACAGCCAACAAAAGAAGTGGTATCTTACATAAAGACAATGCCAGGTCACACACGTCTGCAATGACTCGCCAGAAACTCTAGGAGCTTGGTTCGGAAGTTTTAATTCATCCACCATATAGTCCAGACCTGGCATCAAGCAATTATTACCATTTCCTGGGTGATCAGACACTGGGATCAAGAGAAGATTGTGAAAATCAATTACTAGAATTTTTATCCAATAAGGGCTGTGAGAAAGACGTTATTAAGCTACCTTTAAAATGGGTACAAATTATACAACAAAATGATGCATATTTTACCCAAATCGGAGAATCCAAAACCTGTTAAATAAAGTCTTGAATTTTACACAAAATAATGAATTTTTCCCAATCTATTATATATATATATATATATATATATATATATATATATATATATATATATATATATATATATATATATATATATATATATATATATATATATATATATATATATATACATATATATAATCTCAAAAAATATCAAAGTGATGCAGTAGATAGATGAAATATTTCTGAGTAAACCAATTTTTAAAAATAATTATGCATAAAAGTTTGCTGTAAATTGAGTTTCCCATAATGTATTTTTTGTATTATTAGTACTCTCTCTTTGTTGATTAAATACAAAAGGTACTAAGATATACTTTACTGAATTTTTTGGACAAATTGAATGCAGCAAATGTTTGGGGTATTTGAATTGAATAAAAACTTTATATTCAATATTAATTTATAAGCACGTGTAAATAACTGACAAAAGTATTTTCTATTCAATTACTGCTCACAATTTATTTATGGAAATAATATATAATTATTGTGTGGGCAATTTTACCTCATCAGTTAAATAATATTATTTTAAGTATAATTTTACTGTCATATTGATATTTCACAAACTGTTGGTGCAGTCATAAGAGAACTCTTCACTTACTTTCGTCCAACAGAGTTATACTAATTATTTGTCGTAATATCTATACATACAATAAGCAAAATAAATGCAATGAACGTGCAAAAAGAACGCGCAAAAAGTGTTTCATTTGAGTCATTGCAAACAAACAGCTACTTATGGATTAAAAGGTTGTTTGACACGTTAATTTCAACAGATTGTTCTTGAATTGTAAGCCAGGTGGTAAAAGTTTCATATTTTATCAAGAAATCTATTAAATTATTTAATTTTTACATGGTTTCATGATACACATGTGCTCAAGTTACTCTGTACCAACAGAAGCTGCTCTTACACCCCAAACAAATGGTACACATGCAAACATCCTGGTTCCGCACTAGTGGGTAAACCCAAGAGATGCAGCCAAACGGCTCTGACAAGACTGAGAAGTGGCCACCTGCTTGCTCAGAGACACATCTCTGGTATCAAGGTCTACCCTCTTTGTCCCAAATGTCGAGTGGTTCAGGCCTCCCCATCTCATATTTTTCAGTGCATTGGGTGTGAGAGAGGGGACATGGAGTTGAGACCGGAGGTGGTGCTTGAGAGACTGACTTTTTTTGGATTCATGGGGCTGGTGTGATGGTACTGTCACGCCAGTCGGGTATAAGCAACAACAACAGAATAATGAAAAAGGTAGAGAGAAAGAAATATAGAAGAAAACTCAAATTACGCTTTCATCTCCCGTTGTTTAGCAGTTGCTGGAACCAAAAATCAAACCTTGTCCTTCCATACTGAACAGTGCACCCGCCATCAGATATCACAGCCCAAACAAGTCTAACTGTAGAATTTATTATATCTAAAATACAGAACATGGGAAAGCCGCCCAACTTGTCTAGTCGTCAGCGTGTCTGACTGCAGATAGGGAGGGAGGTCCTGGGTTCGAACCCCGGTTCTGGCATGGATGTACTTTCTTTCTCTATCTATCCTGTCTTTGTCCTTGTATGAATGAGGTGTGAATGGTTTCCTACCCTATAAACGGGTCCCTATGGCATGTGTGTACTGTGGAAGTCGGTCTCCATACCTAAATATGGTTCAGTTGGAAAAGTGGAGCAGCGCACCCCATATTGCCAGCCACAACAACAACAAAAATTCATACTATAGAAAACTTTATCAAATTAAAATGACATCAGTAATTTTTTAAATGATTATAAATTAAACGATTTGTTATAGAAATAAAATTAACTTTTTTTAACCTGCTTTTTCAAAAATTAGCATAAGCTTCTTTCTGTTAAAACTTCATCTGAAATTATAAAATATTTGTTAAAAATATTTTTTCAGCTTAAAAATTGCCTATCTTTTTATTTTTTTAATTATGAAATATTCTATTAGATAAAAATATTCTTATTTCCTTTTCATGGAGATTAAATTTTTAAGCTAAATTGAAGAATTAGTACTATAATTTTCGAAAGAGTGGGTCCTCCAATTCTTCTGCGGCCCTTAAACATAATTCCTAGAATATAATCAGATAACGAGATTTTGAGGAATCATTTTCTTCATTTGAGGTATTTGACAATTCCCATTAAGGAAGAAGGAGTAATTCTAGCTTTCGGCGCTCGTTACTTAACAGTGGATTTACCCATGGCACACGACAACGACAACAACAAGAACATGGGGAAAATGAATCTTAACCGTAAGCATTTTCGTAGGCAGGAATCCATATTATTTTAAATGCCTGCAACAAAATTTGTAACGGGTAAATTCGGAAGGAATGAATATCAAATTTTTGATTATACTCGTCCTTTATCAAATCTGGTAAAAAAATTGATTCAATCTATTTATAGCTAATTTCACTCACACACAGATATATTATCCTAGAATTCTAGATTTTGAGTGAATATACATTAGTTGTTTTTGTTGTCTTGGGCCAGTAAGGCTCGCATTATGGGGTGCACTGCTCCACTCCATAATTTGGTGCGGAGTTCGACTACTTAAGTACGCACATGCCATATATACCCGATTTTATAGTAGGCAACCAATCACTACCCATTCATAGAAGGAAAGGACAAATGCAGGTGAGAGAGGAAAGTACATCCTTGCCCGAACCAAGATTCGAACCGAGAACCTGGATATTTGCAATCAGGCACGCTAACCACTAGATAGAGTAGGCGGCGAATACATGAGTTGATGACATAAAATGAATACTTTAATGTTTAACAATTGTAAAATTATGCAGTTTTAAATTTTCAACTCATTTAATTTATTTTTACTTATAACTAGAAATTGCTGAGCAAAATTTTAAAACTAACTGCAAAATTTTGTTCTATATTAACAGCATACAGATTTTAAATGATACATTTAATTCCATACCTAAATTAAAAGTGTGTTATAAATTTATCATTCATATTATAGAGTTTGTATCACTTATTGAAATTTCACAATTGAACTTCAAATTTTACTTATATAGAAACAGGTTATACAATTCTTAAAATTGTTTCATTTATTAAGGAAAATATCTAAATTATATTTCTGAGTTTATTTATTAAAGAAATTTGCATGAATTTTCTCAAGTTCAAAATTTTAAGTAATTCATTCAACATAAGAAATCATTCATTTTTGAAAGCATAAAAATATGTAGTATTAGCTTTTATAAGAAATACAGTAGATAAATAATATATGTGGGAAATCTAAAAAATGACTACCAAAAATCTGGATTTATTTTAATCAAATTGAAATATTTTTTAATTCAGGAAAATAATTAAAATCTTAAGGAAAAAATGAAATCCAAGAACTATAATCATAATTTGTGCGTCATTTGTTTTCCATAAATTTAAAAGTTTTTGCTTTTTTTTAAATAATGCAAATTTGTGAAATAGATAAATGCTATTCCTTTTTATAATTTCTTTATCATCTATTATTTAATACATAAAAACAAATGCTTATTATTTCATAAATATTTTAAGAGAAACTCTATATTAATTATACTGTTTGTATCTGTGTAACTATTTTTATCTTTTACGAGGCTTGAAAAGTTTTTAAATATTAAGTAATTTATTTTGCAAAACAATTTCTCAGTAAAAGTGGGTGAATTTTTTACTTTATTTTTCTCCTGGTGTTTTTTTATAAATTAAATGAAAAATATCTGTATATTAATGCTATATCTAGATGTTAATATGATATATCTCTCTGTTTTTATATAACACAGAGCTTAACATGTATTAAATATTAAATTACTTCCTTTGGTATACAATTTGTTTCTCACTACATCTACATAATTTATATAAAACATAAATTTCATCGTTGTTTAATAAATGAATCAAATTAATATAATAGACTTTAACGGGATAAAAGAAAGAAGAAAAAGAGAAATCTAACTGACATTAGTCACACTTAATCAATCAATAGTATATAAACAAAGTATAAAAATAAATAATGCAGTAAGCCTCAATTATTCCCCGGCAGATGGTGCTAACAAATAAGAAAAATTGCGAAGGAAGATCTGAATTCTGATTGTTGCTAAGGAAGAAAAGGAAAATGCGCTTAGAAAATGTTTATTGTCAACAGAGGCTATAAAAAAGCAAGCGTTGAGACAGGCTGCATCAGTAAACTAGGAAAAGGGAACAATACGAAGGTTGTGTGGTAGGAAAGTGGTTGAAAATATGTTGTCTCCATCTGTCCCATCGACTGTACACAAAAAGCCCTTTTATTCGGATGACCAATCTTTGAAATGAAACCCGAATTTTACGGACTAAATTTGGAAGGAATATATTCTTTAACAGAACTACATAAAATTGTGTTCTGCCATTTGTTCAATTTAGTTTATCATCAATAAGTCTTTTGATCTTCAATAAAGAATACTCAATTAATCACCAATAAGTCTTTTAATCTTCAATAAAGAATACTCAATTAATCATCAATAAGTATTTTGATCTTTAATAAAGAATACTCAATTAATCATCAATAAATCTTTTGATCTTCAATAACGAATACTCAATTAATCATTAATAAGTCTTTTGAGCTTCAATAAAGAATACTCAATTAATCATCAATAAGTCTTTTGATCTTCAATAAAGAATACTCAATTAATCATCAATAAGTCTTTTGATCTTCAATAAAGAATACTCAATTAATCATCAATAAGTCTTTTGATCTTCAATAAAGAATACTCAATTAATCATCAATAAGTCTTTTGATCTTCCATAAAGAATACTTAATTAATCATCAATAAGTTTCTTGCTCTTCAATGAAGAATACTCAATTAATCATCAATAAGTCTAACATCAACAATTCTTTATCAAGTAAAAAAAATACAAAAAAATTATTATCAATTATGAAAATTTTACTATATCTTCAAATTATTATTTTACAACACAAAACATTATCGGATGCACATTTTTGCTTTCCAAAGCTGCTAAATACAGATAGCCACTTCGCCATTTAGAGACATGGTTTAGTGACAAAATTGACACTTGACTAATAACCTCATCTCTAAACCACACTGCAATAATGGAGAGACAGTTGACTTCTCTCTCTCTCTTTCTCTGTCTCTCTCTCTCTCTCTCACAGAACTTTTAATCTAAATAATCTCTCTCATTAATAAGGATCTCTTAGAAAAGCTCTATCAAATTAATTTATATTAAAGTAAATTTTTATCATGATTGTTTTAATGCCATAATTTCTGAATTCACAACGATATTTGTTCGCGTGCGTTTAAAAGTAAATTTCTAATAATACAACATTTTGCTTCACAAATGTGACGTTATCATAAATTTAAAAAGTTACTTTAGTTTTCAATGACAATAAGATATATGAAAATGACATCAATAATTTTAGGATTTTAAAATCTAATAATTATATAATTTAATAGAGAGATTTATTTTTAAAAGGTGTATGTAGCAACGTATAATCATGAATTATGTAAATTCTAATTATGATCAGGATTTAATAAAGATTTTTATCTTGGATGTTAATGAATCAAATTTTGAAAACTGCTTTACATGATTTACAATTTGTAGAAATTGTTGTTGTAATAAAAACTTTAAGTTTTATATTTTCGATTTGATTCTTGTGATTTCTATGTAACATTGTATGAATATTGTGAGAAACTGCATAACTCCATTATCATGCATACTTCTTGTAGGACGAGCAATGCCATCATCAATTCATGATTACTGTCTCATTGTGAGTGAGCAGAGACAAATCAACTGATGGTGGTCAAATCTGTCGTAGGGTTGTCTTCAGTTGAGATTCATTCATCAGTAATTGCCAGGCCATTGGAATTCTCCGGTTGCGACATTCTGACTCAGCAAAACAAATTAATTGAGCTCTGGTTCACTAAGTCTACATTCAGAAGTGGCATATCTATGGATGAGTAGTCAAGATGGATTAATAAAGTATTTCAGGAGAGTTACCTTGAACTTACACTGAAGCAATATGATCTAGCGTTAATCTAAAAATCATGAACTATAGAGGGTTTCAATATAGAATTACTTATTCAGAGACGTGTGAGTGGTATCAGTAACCCTTATTCTCGACTTTGTATCCTTCTTCTTCTTTCTAATCCCTTTGTTTAGCAAGGCTAAACCAGCTCCATGACGTCGTGAACCACCAGAAAGTCTATGCTAGCAAAGATGATTTGAAGATGTCCTCTTTATTAAGTCCCAGGCAAAAGATAATATGTTCCAGAGACGCACTCGCCGAGTTGCATTTGAGGCAAGGCACGTAGCATTTACGTCCCTCGCAGAACGAAATGGAATGAAGATGTCCACTTCGGAAGCGGGTGATGGTAGTCTGGTTCCGCCTGTCGCATTTAAGAGTGAGGGAGCCTCCCGGTGAGTAGCTTTGGTACCAATGGTGCAAGGGTGGAAATGACTAAATGGGTTGGTTGATCTTCTTGGCACGGGAGTAGAGTTCAAGGAAGGTAAGTGGGCCAGATGGAGTCAAGGTCTCAATAGTACCTGCCTTTGCAAGAAAGTCAGCAGCTTCTTTGCCTTGCAGGTTAACGTGGGATGGAATCCACTGAAGAAAAATAAGCCGATCCTGCAGTAGTTTCTTCAGTTTTTGGAGTATAGAAACTCCTACAAAGTTAGACCATCTAGCAAGATGTTGGATGGAACTCTTGTTGTCCGAAAGGATCCAGATGTTTCTTTCTTTGACGAATGGTTCAATGGCTTCGAGGGCCACATCGATAGCAACTAACTCACTGCGGAAAACGGAACAGAAATCTAGGTTTCTTCTTTGTATCTTTACACCTTCAGTAGAGTCGTTAAGAATGGCAAAGATCCCACTACCTGATTGTATCCTAGTAAGGAATGTCACTGAATACTTACTTTTTAAAAATTTCGTTGTACTCAGGAAAACACTAGAAAAAGTAATACCATAAGAAATTTGTAAACTGTTTGGCTTACTTTTGATTCATCTACTGAGCTTCTATCTTTAGTAAGCCATAGTGTTGGAACAATCTTTCATTTAGTTGGAATATATCATGAGTTAGGGATAGACCGCTTTCCACATCGAACAGTCTCAGATTTGACCCCAGCAACTATTGATCGACTAAAGATAGACACTAGTATTCTGTCTATATGTGAAATTGTTTGGTTGAATTCTCGGTAATTTTCTGTGTTTTTCCCCTTACGGCATGTGAATACAGTAAAAAGTCCTTCCAAAGTAATCCAGTGGCATAAAAATACCTTACAGGCACTTTATGTAGTTAGGCTGTTCACTATGAAATATCAAAAATCGCATCACTTTACTTAAGTAGAAGAATCAACTCAAACAACTTATCAAAGAAGTTACCAACTTTTTGATTAATGAGGGTTTTTTATGTTATATGAAGGAAACAAACCTTCCTTTACTAATTGAGATTAAAACGATATCATCATTCATATTCGGTTCATATTGAGCCAAGTACAATATGGAAGATTTTTGAATGTCATTTCTTCATCTGCTCAACAATAAATCACGCTCTATAATATAGGATTTAGGCTGGAATTAATTGATCATAGAATGTGAAAAAACAGATTGGAATTCCATTAGAAGTAACCTCAGTGTTTATATAGTTCAAACGACACGTTCTATCTTCACTTCGTATTACGTCAATTAAAGATTAAAAATTATTGGTTTGCCAATTGTAGTTCCTCGGTGAAAAACATCATTATAAACTAAGGTCAGTTGCCAGGGAATGTTTTAAAAAGGAAAAAAGAACTGGAGCCTGGTATGAACAAACTGTTCTACACTTTGCGAGCGAATCCATTAAGTGTTCCAAAAAAGTATCGTAGGGAAATATCTGTCAGATACCTTAATCTGTATAACTCAATTCTCGACTTTTGAAAGTTTTTACAAGAAATTTAAAAAGTAGTCTTTCTGATCTAAAGTACACACATATATCTAGGAAACTTATAGTAGAGTTGTAAAGCAGTCAAAACTTAATTGGGAAAGCAAATCATTTTACCTCTTAAATCTTTTCAGATTTAAATTATACCTGCACTTCTCTACAGAATTGAACAAATATACTGATGATTCATTCGATGCCTCTATGTAAATTCTATAGGGTTTATATAGATTTTGGTCATGTCCTTGATGTCTCACAGCTATTGAAAATAAATGGATATATCACAGCATTGGCTCTGAATCATCTGACATAAGAGCATCTTCCTAAGGCTTGAATATTTCATCAATCTTCTCAACACCACAGCCAAACATGTTAAACAGTGGTACCCTACTGTAAAGTTTAAAGCAAACCCAAGCAAAACATTTGTTGCTTAGTTTGCCAAAAGAATCGATCTCATGAGGTTTGAAGAATCTATTATCTTCAATACAAGAGAGATTTCTACTTTCTTCTGAGTGCAAATTCTTGGAAGTCATTCTGGATTCCAAGTTTGGCTATAAACTGATTCTTATCTCGAAATCAACAAAGTATGAAGGGTTATAGACAAACAAAAATTCCCTTGGAGAAACTTAGGAAAATCTACCCAAAGTTTTTAATTAGTTTATTTTTCAATTTTATTTTTCAATATTTATTATGTTGAAAAAAAAAAGATTATATATATAAGTATTCATAAGAATAATTCCTTTTATCTGAACTTTTAAAGAAAATTTGTTATACAACTCAGATAGTTAATTTGCAAATTGCATATAAATTGACTTGTTTAAATTGTAGTTAAATTTAAATTGCACGATAATATTTAACAATTAAAATGTTAGAAAACTTTGATACATTTATATAATTAATAAAATCAGCTACAATACTTTATTGACCCAATTTCATTCATGGAAGAGTCCATTTTATTTTATAATGTAATAGGCAATAATAATCAGAATTATAATACTTCTCAAGATAGTTGCTTATTTTTTAATACATTGAAAAAAATCTAAATAGATCAAATTATAGATATGTTAAATTTTATTTGCTTAAGTTCCTTATAGAGATTTGATAAACTCAAGTCAATCTTGCACTTATATACCATAAAATACATTTAGGAATCCATTTTTAATCCACTTTTAAAATTAGAATAATGCGAGTTTAAATTACACACACATAAGCATATAATTTTTCCATATTTATATTCTTCATATGAAATCATATTTGTTAAAATTTTTACGTGAATAAAATACTGAAATGTGTAAACTCTGATTTTTTATTATATATAATCAAGAAAGCTATAACCACCCGCTCTGCCTAATGGTCAGAGCCCTTGACTACGAATAGGGAGGTCCTGGGTTCGAATCCCGGTTCGGCCATGGATGTACTTTCCCTATCTATCTATCCTGTCTTTGTCCTTTCCTTGTATGAATGTAGGTGTGAATGGTTGCCTACCCTATAAACGGGTCCCTATGGCATGTGTGTACTGAGGAAGTCGGACTCCACACCAAAATAGGGTTCAGTTGAAAAAGTGGAGCAGCGCACCCCATATTGCCAGCCTAGCTGGCACACGACAACATTAACAAGAAAGCTAAAATTTGGATAGATTCATTAAAATTAACAGTAGAGCCAATATTAATGATTTCAATGTTAATCTTTAGGTTATTATTTTCACAGTAAAGTTATGAAATTATAAATTTATTATTCACGAAAGGAATATAATACTATAAATAAAAAAACATAATACAAGTTTATATCAGAAATACGTAAAAGTAAATTTAATTTATAAGTAATGAAAGCGGACCAGAAAAAAGCAATAAAGATTGAATAAAGGCACACTACACAACTTAATATAGGATGTATCATTCAATTTTTTATATATTTGTATCTTCATTTAATTTAATAAAGACTAATAAGTTATTTGTATTACAGGAAATTATGATGCGGTACCGCAAAACACGACTTCCAAAGGTAACTAATCCGTAAATTGTTTGGCTTACTCTCTTTCGTTATTTGACGTGAAAATAACAAATCCCCTCGGATGGTCGGCCACCTCCCGCAGACCGGGTACTTTTATCGTCGTACACGAGATCACGTAACCATACATCAGGTGAATATGGCTAGCATCCATCATCCCTCCTCCCCCGCAGTGCAACCGCAGAGGTTTGTTCTTAATAATTCAATCCCCTCTTGTCAGGTACTTACTCCCCAGGCCCACCCCGTCTTATCAAAAATATATCAGCACGTGCCGAAGCGTCAAGTCAGGTACCTCTAATCATGCTCCCGACTACTTTTCAACAGGATTTGATGTCAATTCACGAATTGATTTACGGATCTTTTATTAATAACGTATTGCTCTGGATCAAACATCGGATAAATCTTTCTATATCGAAGCGGCGCAATCTGCATTTATCATAGGGCTCATATCTAAGCCTGAAATATTTATCACAAGGGAAAATCAAGTTTTATTGTATTGTTTAGCTAAGCGGAAAATATCCACTAAATCCTTGGAATGACTCTGGAATTCATTCTCTCTAATACATAAAAATAATTACATTTTCTTTCATTAACTGAAAACTCTGCAAATTATTGCTTGAAACTCAATAAAAAACACAAGGATTTTATGGATCACTTTTAAGCATAATTTTATAAGCCAATGATATTTTCTAGTAGGGCCATGGTAGCCTAGTGGTTAGAGAATCGGTCTTCCATCCGGAAGAGTGGGGTTCGATTCCCAATGCCACCGAGTACATGCGATATACATGCTCGTTAAATCTGTGGAATCGAAAGTCCTGTGGTCGGTCGTTGAGCAGTTACCATGGATGCAATGGTCTGGAGAAAATATCCTCCCCCTTCAGATCAATGTCAAAATTGAGGGAGTTGATTCTCTGGTGGTGCCCTCTATCGGAGGATTTGAAGAGCAAAGACGTACTTTCACCTTCATGGTGCTCTGATTAAAACGAAAGAGCCTCCCTATTGACTTAAATTCGCATTGCCAAGGCATAGCGAGCTTGGCTTGTCCAAGTGTCATAAGTAACAACAACATATTTCCTAGTTATACACATAAAAATTTAATGAAATAAATATTTGAATTTAACACTAGCTTTATTGGTTTTGAAGTAAATATTTAGAAATTTAAAATAATAATATTGCTGCCTAATGTTTAAATTTTCCTTGAATAACCGTTATACAGAGCCAGTGAGGTTCGTTCTTGGAAAAAATTGCTTTTAAATACAGAAAATTTTAAATGAGGCTTTTCTTGCTGTGAATTTAAAATTATGACGAGTCATGATTTTCTACATGCTGACTGAATTTCTAAGTTTTTGTACGACTAATATTTAGAGACTATTAAGTATCATCAATGAATAATTTTTGTCACATTTTCTTCAAGAAAAATTATAAATTGTTCATTTTATCACCTTATATTTTCTAATTTAAGTACTTAAAAAATTCAAGTTATTTTAATACCTTACAGTTAACAAATGCTTATTAACCCATAAAATCTTTATTATCATTTTTATTTTGATGAAAAGTTACATAAATAAATTAATTAATTAAAAAAATAAACAAATAAATAAAAATATACAAAAGTTACATAAAACTCGTAACATAGATTAGTATATAAATTGTGAAATATAAATATATTGTGATAGTATAAATATTGTGAAATAATTATTAATTCAAGAAAAATTTTCAAAAGCTCTCTTGTTGACTTTAAGAAAATTTACATTTAAAAATAAATTATCTGCTTCCAGTTTAATGACGAGCTGGCAGCCGAATGGTTAACGCTCTTGCCTTCAGTTCAACAGTTCGTGAGTTCGAATCCCACTTTGGGCATGTTTGTAGTGGTTCGGAATCCACTTTAAACCGTAGGTCCCGGTCTAATTAGCCCTCGTGTGCAAAAAATGACCGTTGAGCGACGAACAAACCAGCTTCTAGTTTAATTTATGTGGCTAAAAATTTTTATAACTATATTTTTATCAAAATTAATTAACTGAGAAAAATGAAATAATAGGTAACAATATCGAAAATCATTACAATACAGTCGACAAAATAACTTTGTAAGCAGTTACACAGAATTTCGTTTTATTTGCAATAAAAATGTAATTAACAAATTCTCTTAGACATTTTACGATATAAATACATCAGACTGTATTATTCAGAAACATATATATCGATTAAGTAATGAGTGCATGAATTGTACTTAAATGTTGCTTAAAATTTTATACTCTAGGACACTAAAACCGAAGTGAATGTGAAATGTTTTTTGTTTCATATAAGTAAATATATATATATATATATATATATATATATATATATATATATATATATATATATATATATATATATATATATATATATATATATATATATATATATATATATATATATATATATTTTATCCTACGCCCGACCTTGGTTTTTCAACCATCAGTCTCTGTCGGGCAGCCCAATACAATCTTGAGGTGAATGAAAAGTCATCTTCCGCAGAATTTCTATCTGCGACGTCCGAAAGTCCAGGGCAAGTGAAAAGGTGGTCACCAGTCATATCCTCTAGTCCGCAAAAAGGGCAGATTGGATATATATATATATATATATATATATATATATATATATATATATATATATATATATATATATATATATATATATATATATATATATATATATATATATGAAATTTCAGTCGATTATATATAATAGAAGAGCAGTTGGCAAAATAATCATTGTGACAAATAAGGTAAATTGAACAAATAAGGGAAAATGTTTTTGTATAGAGAGTAACAAATTAAATTAGATAATTGATTTATATGAAAACAATGATGCTTTAAGAGGTTGGTTTAATAAATGACTTTCCTATGGTAATAAAAGTAATGTAATTAAAGAAACTTTTTAATAAAGGAATTTATAAAGTATGACAGCTTTAAAGACAAAATTTTCCTGAAATTTTCGTATATTAAAGAATTTGTTTTTGCTTTTATATTATGAAAAAGAATTTTGTTTTTATTTTGGTATGATTCTCTTGTAAAAAGCTTTAATTTTTTAAGGTATAATAAATTAAAAAATATTTTAAATTTCAAATGTTTCTATCATTATTATATTTTAAAGTAAATTTTCAATTTCGTAAAGTTTTTTCCACAAAAGAAGCAATACTTTATATTTTTCATTAACAATATCTGTTTTAAAATAAGCTTATTTTTCTGAGAAAATGTTTTAAATAAGCACCTAACAAATAATTAATATTTCACATACTCAAATTTCTGGAATTTGGGGGAAAATAAATGTGAAAGGCAAATGTATTTTATCAATTTTTGCAAAACATTTCACAAGTGAAACTAAAAATTGGAAATCAATATTTACGAGAGTCTCCATTTTCGCAAATTCCCTTCCTAAACATATGTTTTCTAATCTATATTTTAAGAAAATTTAATAAACCGCTTATAAATAAATAATGATTCGTGCTTTTTAATTTATAAATTTTAGTGAAAAATATGTACCATGAAATACCCTTCTAGGATATCCTGCATAATTTTCAAAAATAATTCTTTTTCCCAATTTAAACTGAAGTCAAAATATTAACATTCAATAGCTACAAGAGTTTTAACCCTTTTTATCAAACATTCTATCTCTCTTTCTCATTGAAAAGCGTGCATTTTTATTCATATTCTAAGATAAATTTTTAAACATCTCTCGTAAATGATAAAAACAGACCTCTCACAGTTCCCTCATAGAAGTTGCAAACATATGCAACTAAATTCAGTTTGAAAAAAATTATCATGTTTTTAATAATTTTCTTAAAACATCCTATATTAGAGACGAAATTAAAATCACGTTATTTGCATTCAATAATTATAATACCACTTTTTCATCAACATTATCTAAAAGCAAGCGCGTATTCTTTTTACATTCTAAGAAAAGTTCGAAATATACTCTCGTAAACATATAATAATCAACGCATTCCATAATTTCATAACTTTTTTTTTAAAAAAATTCAATTTCAAAAACAAATCAAATTTTAATCATTGACAAAAAATTTAATTTAAAATTTTAGCATTTAGTACCAACGAGAACATTGC
>JAJQOW010000843.1:0-15000 GCA_037975125.1 Latrodectus hesperus
TTTATAAAATCTTGGTTTTGCATTCTATTAGGACACGACACACACACATATATATATGTATAAATATGTATATATATATATATATACATATATATATATATATATATATATATATATATATATATATATATATATATATATATATATATATATATATATATATATATATATATATATATATATATATATATACACACACAAAATTATATATTATATATATATACACATTAAGACAAAATTTAAAAGTCATCATTGGGACCACGTATTATATTATATATATTTATTGTTTTTCATGTTTTATCTAATTAATACTGGCATATCTCTCTTTAGCTAGATTTCCTGTAATATATATGTTTTTTGGAATGGTATTTTTTGGTATTGTATCTTTAGTACTGTATTTATTGCCTTGTATTATTATACATTTATATGGGTATGTATGTATGTATGTATATATATATATATATATATATATATATATATATATATATATATATATATATATATATATATATATATATATATATATATATATATATAATAAATTAATTCCTCTATAAGACATTAAAATATTCTGGCTGATCCAAATGATAACAATAAAAAAAGAAAAAATGTGATAAAAGCGAAAAAATATTTTACAATTCAGACTGAATACAAAATTAACTTATATCAAAAATTATATAACAAATCTGCGCGTTAAACTTTTTCTCCTGGGTGTCAAAAACAAAATTTATGAGTCATAAAATGTAATAAAATCTTAGATATTTTACACATTACACTGTTAAAAGATAAGGTGTGTACTTATTTTAAATTGTAGTTTAAAAAAATATGATCGTGAATTCTGATAAAATGTGTTTCTATTTATTCCTAACACCACTTTAAATTATATCTCATAAAAGAAGAATCAATAAAACATTTCTGTGTAAAACGCTCCTCGACTTTTTGTTGCAGCAATGTTACTTCTATTTTAATAAAAGCTTATAAAAAAGATTTAGAAAAGATTTTTTTAAGAATTTTGTAACAAAGTGTTATATTTCTATGTTCTTTCGAAACAAATTGAATAACGCATTTAATATACATTTAATGAAGAAATAATAAGTAAAAATTCTCAAGGGAAAATGTTCTAAATTTTTAAGCATTATATTCTATACATTATATTTTAACATATGTTGTTTGTTAACTACGAGTTATATAAAAGAGTTTTAAGAAATGTTTTCAAAAAAGTATATTAAAAAATATTCAGAAAAAATTTTTAAGAATTTATTCGAAGTTCTTTTGATTTATCGGAATTATAGTTAAGCATTTTTTTCGTTTGCTTGCCTTCGAATTATGTTTCATAAAGAACATATAAAAATTTCTATACAAAAATACTCCATAACTATATTTGATATAGCGATATTAAATTTACAGATTCGTTAGTTTTTCTTCGAATTACATCGTATAAGAAATAGGTGAAAATTCGTTCAGAAAAATATTCCATTATCTTTTGGCACATTGTATTTTAACTTTCATTTGTGATGGCCACACCATTCTTTTCTCCTCTGTTTTGTAGTTGTCCTTGGATATTATTCTATAGTGAACACGAAATTCTAGAGCACCACTGTTTTATTTTTAATAGTACTAATAATATAATCTTAAAACACTAGTACCTTTATGTTAATTAAAAATTACTTTGAAATTAATTTGCTTATCACTTATTGATGGAATAGCTAGATCACGATCCGTGTGCTTGTTTAACAACGGTTGTGTTCCTTCGAATTGCGTTGCTTAAAAAATGTGTAAAAATTCTTTTAGAAACATATTCCAAATTTTTATACAGATATTACGAAGTCAGTTTGATAAGTTTATAACTATGAAATGTGAGAAAATCAAATGCATACCAAAATGGGTTTCATTTTTCGACATAATCTCTTTTTAATATGATACAATTTTTGAACAATGTTCTAGCTTTTTAATCCTTCCAAAAAATAAGATTTCTGGGTACAACTGCCGTATAATTTTTTGGCGCATTTTAAAAGTTTTTTCGGTTAAAAAATGTCGACGAGCTGTTACGTATAATTTAGGGTAGCCAAAATATATAGAGTATTATTGAATATATTCAGTATTCTCTATCTTTCTGACGCAATAAGAAATCTAGGTTAACAGAAGAATAGTAAACTCCGCCAAAACGAAAATCACCAAATTCAAAAATGCGCCAAAAAATGTTATACAGCAACTATACCGATTTCTGAAATTCGTCAAAATAAGTATTTGTGACATTATAAGGATCTTAGAATCAGAAGAAAATCTCTCTTTACACTAAGCTATTTTTTCCGTAAACCACCAGTTAAGAAAACCATATGATAAAGCAGAGTTCTCACAATATTTTTCAACTTTTCTCCAGTTTCGGTAATTGTTTTTCACAGCAAAACATAATGCTTTAACAACATACGAAATTATTTTATCCCTATAATCAAAACCAAAACATTAATCATTTGCTTTTTAATCCAATATAATGGAAAATATTTAAAATATCTGCAAAAGTTTATTGAATATCGTAGCAGATCATAATAAATTGAATTTTCAATAATAAGCGTGCTGTCAGAGAGCAACTTATTAATTATCATCTATTATTTTAATATATTCATTTGTTTTCCTACAATTAATGACACAAGAGAATATTTTACAAAGAATAGAGTTGTCGATATAAATGAGAGGATGGAAAAATTTCTTTCTAAAAAATGTTTCCAAAAAAATTTCTAAAATAATATTTTGTAGCACACACACCTACACACAATAACATATTTTATTTTAAGTATATTACATACAATATTTTTATATAATATTCTATGTAATATACGTAATTTAATAACTGTATATATAATAATTCTTTCGAATTATATCTTATAAAATATGACAAAAAAACCTTCTTAAGAAAATAATTAAGAATATTTTGATACGAATTACATAATTAATATTTGTTTGTCTTCATAATTGAATTATAAGCCAATTATGTAACATGCATTACAAATAGTTTAACGCAGAAGACTGTACCGCCTTATTTGGCAAGGAGTATACGATAACAGTGTTTTGTTTATTAAAGTTTCCAAAAGGAAAGCTCCAAAAGGTAAACGAAAAATGTCTGATGAATATGCATAAGATCAACTCTCATGGGATCGGCAATGGTGTTTAACTAGAAAGTTCTTCGGAACTTTGTTCTTACTAACACAGGTCGCCACACGCCCAGCTGTTATGATACCGACTCTGTAATAAGCGATAATCGTTTTCTAAATGAGCTGGGGTCGGGCCTTATATTATCTTTACTCCTCGCTCGTGCCTTTAATGATTCACTTGAAGATAACTATGCCCGAGTTAAGAAGAAGTCTTTTTGAAAAAGAGGCTAGTTTAATTTTTTAAGGAAAATAATTAGAATGGAAGGTCACATTTGATGATATGAAGATCAGTAGAAAATAAATTCTTACTTGGAAATAATGCAATTATAATTAGAAGGTGGATAAATGCTTGGAAAACGATAATACTAATGTTTGAAAAATAATATGGAATTTCATGGGGATACTTCCCAATTAGCCTTATTTTGGATAACAAAATATATGTGTATATAAATGTTTTTTTTTACCAATGGCGGGCAAAAGAGGGTATAACCCTATGCCACAACAAGGCCAAGAACTGTATCGCACTGTTCATTAAAAATGCTATAAGCATGCTATGCCTTCATTCTTTAAGAGACGTGATTGCTACGTATACGATTAGCTTTACGTAGTCTTGCGACTTATCACCATCATTACCATCTGCAATTATAACTTGGGTGAAAAAGTGACCACGTTATTTTACTGAAATCCCTAGTTTTTACTATTCGATCGTTGACTAATGTGACAACTGAGCGCTCTGGTCTTTGAATCAACAAATAGTGGGTTCAACTCCCACTAACTTGTAGTTGTTTGCATCGCGATTTGGCATAAAGTTTGATTTTATAAGACCATGTCGAATCAGTCCTCGCGTGCTAATTACTGACCATAGAAAGCCAATCATGTTATCTATATTCTTATAATTGCGTATCGAGATGCCAGCCAATGACCTTCAGTTTTGCTGTTCGTGAGTTCGATTCTAAATACAGGGATGAATGTTAGTGATGATGGTAGAGTGTCAAGACGAACCTATAGTTGCATCTATAACTCCAAATTGTAAGGATTTTTTAAAAGTTTACAAGTTCTAAAACTTGGAATTGTATTATTACGAATCAACAAAATTATTTCTCTTTTCTTTTGTTATTGTTATTAAATGGGGTAAAAAAAACATTATGCGTTCCAAGCATTTCATCTTTTCAGCAAAAGTATGTTAAAAAGAATGTGTACCTTACTTATATGCTATTTTAAGAATTATAATTTATGAGAATTTATTGTTTCTTTCCTTTGTTGTTTGATTTTATTCTGGTTATTTTAAATTTTGCCGAATAAAAATGAAGTTAAATGAAGAATAAAAATTAATTAACAGCTTACATTTTAAACTGATTTAACAAAAAAAGAAAGAAAAAAGTTTTCAATTATCTGTATGAGTATTTCTTTGGATTTGTTTTAACATCTTAATATGCTTAAAGTTGATCTGTTATTTTATATTAATAGCTATAAAGTAAGTGTATTATGCAACATGTTGTAGACTAAGCCATGGTAAGAAAGTGTGGTAACGGCTACCTGTCCCGATTAAGAGACATAAGTTCGATATTTGACATAGTCGAAGATTTTTCCTGAGATAGCTAAGGTTATCAAGATTTATTTAATAGGCGTAGATAATTAGTTGCTAGCTCAGATATCGATTTCTTCACTTGACCTTGATTTATAATTACGAGGTAAATGGCTGTGTATAACACTTTCAAACAATAGAAATAAGAAATGTAATTACCTAATTTAACGTATGGATAGTTCATTAATTCCGCTTTATTTATCTGTATCCATTGCATTTTATAGAACTTAAACTTCATAACTTTTCTATAATTTTTAAATTTTTATATTTTCAAAGCTCTTTTATATTTCATTTCTCTAAATGAGAAATGAAGGAGCTAACTTTAATAAATTAAGGAATTTTCCTATCCCTGGGTTCATTATCTTTATATTTTCTACATCCATTCACTGGAATTTTTTATTTTATTTATAATGGTCTGTACAATGCTTCTACTTTAAACAAGAGTTGAAAAGTTGTTAGCACATTTACTTGTTAAAATCGGTGATTATTCATTGAGACAAATAACATTTATCATAATGAACACAAGAATAATCTCTTTTTGTGGATTTCATTCTTTGTTTGATTAAAACATTGGTGACGACGTGTAATCGATATGCAGTAATCGAAGCATATTTTAAGGATTTTTAACACCTACCAGCCATTGGTGCCATCTAAAATGACTTCATAAGTAGAGGGTCTATTCATGATTAGAATTTAAAAAAACAGAGAAAACACCCTGGCACTCTCCTCGGCAGATGTTCATGGGGAAAACTGGAACGCTGCATTCATTTGACGTTATACAGAAATGATTGAGATCGAACCTAGAACCTTCCAAACCGTAGGACATGGTCCCATCACTACGACACGTGGAGCTCCTAATTAGATGATTTTTAGAGTTGAAAAATAAAAATACAAATTAAACTGATGAAATTTAATAAATATTTTTTTCCAATGGCGGACACTTGAGGGTTGAACCCTATGCCACAACAAGGCCAGAGACTGCTACTCATTTGTCGTTACCCAGCGGGCACCTGCGAACCAAGTCACGGAGGTGAGTAGCGTTGCCCGCGCCATACCACCACAAACCCGTTTATAGGGTAGGCCACATTCATACAGCATCAAAGAAGAAAGAGCAGAGAGAACAGAGAAGGAAAGAAACATCCATGCCCGAACCGGGATTCGAACCCGGGATACACAGCTCAGGAGTCAGGAACGCTAACCACTCAAGCCAATCGGTCGGCACATATAAATGTAAAATACACTCAAATATTCTTCTGAAAAATAAAAACGCACTTAAAAATATTCCTAAAAACGATGAGAATTAAAATTATATTAAAGCAAAACAAATGAAGTGAATGGGTGAATGCATTTCTCAGTAGAATATTTATCATTGAATTGCAAATGACTAATTTTATCAGATGAATTATGAAGCTTATAAATCTGAATCAGATTCAGGTCATATTAAAAAAACGATAATTTCCAAATAATTTTTAAATTTGTTTACTGGAATATGCAAAATTTTTACTAATTCCATTCAAAGAAAATAAAATAAATTACCTAAGGAGATTATTTAATACCAGTTATTTATTCAAGCAAATAAATATATTGGAATAAAATAAAATGTATTTCTGGAAGAATGAATATCAAAATTTGAATAAATAATTTTGTTAAGTGGGCGACATCATTAATTCTCTCTAGTTTGAAATTGATAATAATTGAAAAAAAGGGGTCCTCTCTTGCATTGTCCTTCATTGGTAATTATGAATGGCAGACATTTAAATGTTATTCCACATTCTGCGTAAAAAAAAATTTACGTTTCAGTTCATTCATTAAAAGCCGGAAATGAGTGGGACATAACCTTCGGTTACGGGTGTGGTTAAGCTCTTCACAAGTGACACACAAATCACCTTTCCTTGAATGGACGTACAGTAAATCGTAAATGTAAAAAATCGTTCGATAAACACAATGTAAGGGTCTCTATAGAATTTCGGAAGTGGCTCTCCCACTTTTGAATGTGGTTGATTGGCGACAAGTTTATTTGAAGGTAACCCAATTTTTGAGGAATATTGTACCTACTTCATTATGTAGATTTAGACTATGAAGATGTGAAATAATTCCTCGAAATGCTTTTTTTAGTAATTTAAAAAAAAACCGAGAAAGGGGATATTTAAAACACTTTCTCGATAGAATTTCAAACCTTTGGCTTAATTCGTCAAAGCCGAAATCCTTCCAGAAAATTCTAATCGATATTCTATTGTCATTTTTTCCACATGAGGAATTAATAAACCGGACTCTTAGGTGGTCACCGTATCTCTTCAAGCTTTGAAGACCGATGCTTGAATTGAACACAAAAGTCATGCAACAGCAGATTAGGGAACTGGTCATGTTGCTCCCTACTCGAACTGCTTTATGATGGATTGTGCAAAAGTAAATCGACAACTGATGATCACATGTGTTACGAAAAGTTACTTTTAAACAACCAGCGGAATGATGAAAAGAATCAGAATACGGTGAAAGTAACAAAACTATAAGATCTACAAATTATTTAATCCTAAATTTATAAATTAAACATTTTTTGTTGTTGTTTTTGTTTTCCTATGACACCTTGCTTGCTTTTGCCTTTGGTAGAGCGTATTAAGTCAATAGAGAACGTCTTTCGTTTGTGTCAGAGCACCACGAAGGTGAAAGTACGACTTTGCTCTCTTTAAGGTGTCTCATAATTTTGAACCACGGTCAGGTGACGAGGCCACACCTGAGCAGGCACTCTCCTCTCCCCATCCACGCCACACCAGCGGAAGAACTTTGGACGTCACAGATTAACGTGGATACGTCCCCAACCCACGGAGTTCCAGCAACCCAGTGAAGGAGAGTATACCGTGGTCACCCTCCCATCCACTGCCCGCGGCAAATGATGCTTCACTTTGCTGAGCTTACGGGAAGCGGCGTGAAGCTACTGAATCACTGGAGCTCGAAAACATTTTTTTTTAATTTACAGAGGGCCACCACAATGATTATTTCACCTTTCAGCAGAAGAAAAGACAAAATTATAAAGTAAAACCACCTTTTTGTTATACTGTCCCTACTTTTGAAAGTGAGACGGCGGTGACATAATTGGTTAAGGCGTTCTCACTATCGAAAGTCAGAGAGTTCGAATCCCGGCTTAATTGAAGATCCATCGTGTTCACTAAAAGCAGCTATAGCACGTTAAATTGGTTGGGGTCGCAATGTCCTCCAAATGAAATGATACTTCTAAGGATATCTGATCAAACATTCAGGATTTTATTGCTTGGTCCCTGCTTCTAAATTAGGGAGAATCCCACTCTGCTGCTTCCATATAACTTATACAACCCAATTCAGAACTAGATACAAGGAAGCATGCTGGTGCAACAACTACTTTCAAAGAAAATGAGTCTTTGCAATTCAGAATCATAAAATGTGCTAAAGACTCCCAGAATTATCCTGAAATCCAAAGGTACTATTTCACTTGGAAAACACTGTGATCATGATCCATTTTATGTGCTCCAGTTGCCATTAATGGACACAAATTTTCGACAGAATCGGGTATAGAACACGCTACCTTGCGGTAACGAAAACAACGTTTTTCCCAACAAACCTGGTTTATAAAACCTTTATGTACTTCTGTCATCGATAAACTGCTCAAAGGCTTATATAGTTGTTCATCGGTATAACATTTCTTTAATGTTAATTTATACCTTAAATTAATGTTATTATTGAAGTTTTATGCTATACACTATAAATATTAAACCTTAAAACAACAGAAATTTTATTAATTTCTATATATCCTGTTGAGCATAGTCCACCTCCCCATCCTATGGACCTTCCACAACAAATCTTTTGTGCAAATTTTACAATTACAAATGGACATAACTATCTTCACGAACATCATCTTCACCGTACTGGCATTTTTAACTCTGTCCTGACTGCCCCCTATGTTCCACAGGAGAGGCTATGAATTTTAGACGCTTGACCGTTTGCCCATCTCTGAGCAACATCATCTCTCTCAGATTTGACAACTATCATATGAAGGCTATTTTATACTGGGCTGCTAGAGAGAAAATGGCCGGTGCAATCAATTCTCTGATGAAGGAAAAAAAATCTGCAGGACTAGTGTGGTGTAATACCAGCTCTGTTGTCGACCTCGTCACCTGATTGTGATTTAACATTACTAAGTGGTTATTTGTAGTTAGAGAACTCAACAAGTAGAAATAGATAACCTTACATGTACAGCAATAACTTAACATAATCAGGATATGAAAATTTTTGGTTATCACTTGATTTATTTTCTAGTTGTTATTTCTAATAAATGATACTACTGGAAAAAATATTTCCTTTATTTCATTTTGAAATATTTGTCGTGCGATATTGATGGGAAAAAAGAAGTTTCCTTCAATTCTTTGTCGTTAAACCATCCCTTTTTGAACTCTGGAACTACTTCTGCCAAGATTTACTATTTTGCAAACTACAACAAACAACCCTAGATGAGAATCAAAATCATCAACTAAAGAACACTAACTTTAAACTGCCCTCTCGATATGATTTATTTAAATTTCTTGAAATGTAATTTACTGAATGTTACAGAATTTTTACTTTTAAGTAAAATAATAAAATAAACAATAAAGAAAACATTTTATATGATAACTAAAATGATAAAAGTTTATAATAGGGTACTCTTTGAATTTTTTTTACTGCACCTTGCGCCATAAAGCACAGTGAGTCATATAAACAACGGATGCTCCTTGATTTATAGCGATTTTTTGACGCCAAGTTATGACTGCCGCTACACAAAAACAAAACTGAGATAAAAATCAGCGGTTTTTCATAATTTTTATCATTAAAACATAAATCATTCGACTTAATCACACCTTTTATTAAGTTAATGTGTCTAAATTAATTTAAAAACTTCCTTAATAAAATTACTTCAGTAAAAACGTTAAAAATACCAGGATTACCAGAAATTAAATTTTATCGCCAAATGTCTTTGCTTACCCTTGGTTTGCCAAGGGTACCGAATTCTACACCGAACCCAATAAATTTATTTGGTGATTGTAATTTTGTTCATATTATCTTTAGTACACAGTAAATTTCACCTTAACGAATTTCGCTGAGTTAATGAATTTATCTTACAATAATTGTGTTAAATCAGTGTCTAATTGCATAGATATTCCTATATTTTAATGAATAATGGAATATTAAGGTGAAATATAAATAAACTCTTGACGATTAATGATTAATATGCAACTTATATAGACTATTTTGAGCCTTCCAAAATGACAAATCATTTCTTTGGAGTGTTTCTTAATCGCTCAAGGAGAAAAATTTGCATTTTTTTATACTCACATGCGTACATAACTAAACATTCAATCACTGAGGATTGTAACGCAAAGGAACACCAAACGTTTTTGGCGGTGAGCACACAAGAGCAATTTGTACACATGACACTTCTCTACAGTGCCCTGTTATTAAATTCTGCGTCACCTCCACACCGTTCTCATTGAAAACGTTAACATTCAGATCAAGTATGGGATTTTAATTGGAATATTATTAATCATAATTAAAATTTTTGGATAGTGAGTGATAAATTAAGGTTTCCCAAACATTGCTGGTGCGTCATATATATAATAAAATAAATAATTATATCTATGATATAATTATTTACATTATTTCATTAAGAAGAGAAAGGCTAACTGGATTGTACAAAAATGTACATGTTACTGTACGCTGTGATTATATATGACTCATTGGATTGTCACGTCTTTTAGCTACAAACGTGCAAAGAGCATCCGTTTGTATTAATAGTCAGTGTACAGACATTTGCTCATACATTCAATCAATAACCAATAGAGCAAATTGGCACATACGTTAGTACTAATAACCAATGAAAAGAAGATATTTATCTACACGTTATAAGAAATTAACATTGAAAAGAGCATATTTGTCTATCCATTAGTACTAATAATTATTGAAAAAGAATATGTTTTCGAACACGTCTAATAACCAATAAAAAAGCATATTTTCTTACATGTTAGTACTGATTACCATTGAAATTAACATATATATTTACCCTTTAGTGGAATAATTGATGAAAAGGGAATATTTGATTACATATAAGCGCTACTGATTAATGAAAATACTGGCCACAAGTTAGTACTATTAGCCAATTGTAAAAAATGTATTTCCCCATATTTCTGTAATATTAATCGAAGAAAAGAGCATATTTTCTTACATGTTAGCACTAATAACCATTGATAAAAGCATACGTAATCCTTTAATACTAATAACTAATAAAATGGTAATATTTGATCACATATAAGGATTACTGATAAATGGAAAGCCTAGCTACGTGCTAATAATTGTAGCCAACGTTGAGTATATTTTTCTACATGTTAGTGCTAATAACACCTTTAAAAAGAGCATATTTGTCTATTTGTTAGTATTAATAACGAATGAAAATGGAATATTTGATCTCCTATAATGATTAGTGAAAAGAGTGGTCACACGTTAGTATTAATAAGCAATGAAAATAGTATATTTTGTATCATTTATTAAAGAGAGAGAGAGATTTTGTATTGTTTTGTAAAGAGTATTATTTAATAGGCAATGAAAAGAGCTGCATTATTTATCCCACAAGTCAATGATATTATTTAATGAAAAAGACATATTTTACTGCAGATAAATATTACTCGTAATAATCAATGAAAAGAGTATACAGTTTTGCTTATGGCATTATCGATACCATTGTATGTCACCAGGTGGTAAAGTGATAGTTCGTAAAACTTTGATTAATCCTAAGAAAGTACTTTGCATTTTACATTTTTATATGGCCCTTATGTTCTTGCACTTAAAACTTATGATCTTTGTTAGAAATAACTGAAAGAGAATATAATGCATCACTTATATAAATGTTTTACTTTATATCCCATGATCGCCAGCTAAATTAGTTTCATCGTTACAATTTTCGTGGACTCTGACGAGCTGTTGTTCAGACTCATATGTGTGGAACTTTTTAAAGTCTAGGGTATCTGTCGTGCAACATAAATAGAGCACATTGCACATTTGTAGTGATGTGTAAGATACTTGTAAATGTATGTTTTTTCACATAATTACTATTTTTATCTAATACAGTGGTTGATCGGTTAACTAATAGTTCAGGCAGCGAACGAATCGGACAATGAACACTTTTACGAAAGATCTTTGTGTTCGGAAAACGAACACATATTCTGAAAACGAACTAAAACGAGTTCTAACGAACACTTCTCGGCTCTCGGGAGCAAGATGTGTAGGTTTGCCAAACCAAACGGACCAAAAATCACATCTCTCTTGAATTATGTTGCTTGCCTAATTAAACTTCAAAGTTCTATACTGGAAAAAATTTTGAATAGTATATTTATAGCCAAAGTAAATCACCAGTTTGATTTCATTCAAAATCGAAATTGATTTCATTTTGAGCACCTTCTCTTGTTTATTCGTAGAAGAAGTGGGAGGATGTGACAGCAATTGTTTTACAATGGCACCAAACCATCAGTAAGGTAAGGAATCTTTACACCAACAACACTATTAATCACTTCCAGAAAGCATTAAAAAAAAGAGAAAAGCAATAGACAACCTGACATGTTCTATAATGTTCCATACACAAAAAAGGAAAAAGACTGATTAATATTCAAGACTATACGTATGTATTATTTTTTTACTAAGCTTCTTACTAAGAAATTATATATCCTTTTTTTATTTAATTTTTAGGTTCTCGAGAACGAATTAATCGATTTCATTAAGAAATCTGGTAAATCGATGATTGGTTAAGGAACAATTCAGATAGCAAACATATATTTGAAACGTATTATGTTCGTTAACCGATCCCCAACAAATTCCAGTGAACCAATGGTAAGCAATTTATTGTTTCATGAATTGTGAAAAACACATTTTACAACATAGAAAACAACAGAACAACAAGAATTCTATACAAATTGTTCGAAAATTACCACTGGCGACAGACTGTGACCTCTAATTGTTGCCCATTTATTTAAACCACATCCAGCATCAAAACTTCATAGCTTTTAACCACAATTAAAGGGTGCGTGCAGTCTATATTACAGCTAGCTTCCTATTTTCCCAAGCCACACCTTTGGCGGAACATTTACTGAGTCAAATAAGCATTTCCAAGTCCCAAAACCAGAATCTTGTCTGACTAACCGGAACTACATCGTAATTAAAGTAATGCATGAGCTGAGTTTATAAAGCCATGCGTGCCCATGAATTGTAATTTCACACCAAACTGCATCAATGCGTTACTTACCCTTTTTTTCATACTCTGAAATTAAACCTTGAAAAATAAATCCTGAGACAATTTAATTTCTGGACACTAAAAATTAAACTACAATGCGAATCTCTAAACCATTCCAACAAGAGATCATAACCATTAAAGGCCAATGCGTCGTGGTTAATAAATGCAAAAATTTAAATATGCAACTCAATAAATTAAATCTTACATTACGGTGTTGAAAATGTTCAACAATCGAATTGAAGTTAATAATTTAGTTTGACAACATATTTGTTTCAAGATTAAAGAGAAAACGGAGCCGTTATAGTATGTTGGGGAAAGGACTTATTTTTTTAAGTGTCCGTAAGGTTTTAGATTCGATACTAGGTTACTATGATCGATGAACTGTGCTGTAGGATTGAAACTGCATGAGCAGCTGCACCAATGCCTCTGCCTAACTCAGTGCCCCAGCGTTTAGATGCAATTATTGCAGCCTGAAATGATCATTCAGAGTAATGTTCTTCTCAGAATTTATGTCGCCAAATTGCTTGAAAATTAATTTCTAGCATAATATATTTCTCTCACAAAAATCATTTTGTTATTTGTATTTCTTTCTGTGATTGCAATTTAAATGAGAAGCAGCGTAAAAAACAACTATGTAGAAAAAAAACTAAGTACCACACACCGATATAATTAGAGAAAATAGTAGATAGATGGCAGTGTAGGCGATCCCCGAACTGCACCTTAAAGTTAATGGGTTTGGAATACTCGCTTATCACCAAATACCGCGTTGAATCATGGTCAGAGGAAGAGGTTGCACACGAGCTGGCGTCCTCTTCTACACATCCACGCCACACTAGCAGATGTACGTGGACACGTCCCAAGCCTACGGATCTCCAACAACCCAGAGAAAGAAAATATCGACACCCTCTCAATCACTGGTCGAGGCTAATGGTGGCCTGTTTGGATAGAGCGTCGTTCTCGCTATCAGAAAGGTACAGAGTTCGAACCCCGGCTTAACCGAAAATCCGTCATGTTCACTAATGGCGCACGTTAAAACAGGGCAATTCAAAACAATTACTTGGTTCGCAATGCCCTCCAAGTGAAATGATACCTCTGGGGCTGTCAGGCCACAAGTATCCCTACTTCAAAATCACGAAGACTCTACCCGGATGCTTCTATCTGATTGGTGGAGCCCAACTCAGGGCTAGGTACGGGGAAACATGCTGATGCAACAACCTTATTGGTCTTAATGGGAAGCGGCGTGAACTTACAGAGCCACTGGAGCTCTAGAGAAAATAGTACGGAAAATATGAAATTAATATCAAATACTAAATTTTAGATACTAATACTATACAGCGAAATCTATAGAGGTAACTATAAAGTAATTCTTTAAGGTATACCAGTACAGTTGGATACAGTATATCAGGATGGTTGTGACGGTATCATGCATTTTTGGCTGCCTATTTCAGATGCACACCATTTCGTTTTTTCCTGTAATTCACACGAGTTATTAAAAAACAATTACTTGGTATCTCTTACAATCATGATCGAATGACGATATCGAAACTTATGCTGGCATAATCCTCTGTAGAAGTATATTCGATCCTATAAATTTATTTTTGCTGTCACATAATTTTTTTAATGCGGTAGACAACGTAATAGTCTAAGGCAGAAGTAAAAATTTTTAACATTTATCGAGCATTGTTGTTTGGTGAAATGATGTTAATAATCAGAAATAATGGATCGTATTCATATGTTTCAAGGGTGAAAACCCGGAAAACTCTCAAGCACCCATCCAAAATAAACAAATGGAGAAATCAGAAACGCAATATCCATGGATTATATAGATTTGAGCAAACCTGGGTCCTTCCACAAGGATATTGGAAGTACAGTACTGCTACGAGATCACAATAAGTACTTGCCGTTCTGTAATTATGTATTTATCACTGTTGGCAACGCAGTATTATTTTAGTTTTATGTCATAAATTTGATTTATCATTAGAGAAGTA